>OOFG01094065.1:0-25374 GCA_900323295.1 Molva molva | reverse complement strand
ATTCATGGGTTCAGCTTTTAATGTTCTGCACCGCTTTCCTTATTTATACAATGATCAAACTCTATTCTGTGGGTGATGTATTTTATTGTCTTATACTGTATCTACTGTATTTTATTGTCTTATACTGTATCTACTGGTATTATACTGTGGTCATCTTGTGCTGTATCTACTGGTATTATACTGTGGTCATACTGTGCTGTATCTACTGGTATTATACTGTGGTCATACTGTGCTGTATCTACTGGTATTATACTGTGGTCATACTGTGCTGTATCTACTGGTATTATACTGTGGTCATACTGTGCTGTATCTACTGTGTATTTACTGTATAGTGATCTACAGTACATGTAGATCTCTACAGAGGAAAGTTGTTACAAACAACAAAAAAACGATCTATGGAATCTTGATCACAGATACTTTAGCAGTAATTAAAAACATCACCTTCTTACCTTTAAGAGAAACTAAAACCAACACCTTTAGGGTCACTAAAAACACCTTTAGGGGTCACTAAAAACACCTTTAGGGGTCACTAAAAACACCTTTAGGGGTCACTAAAAACAACCCCTTTAGGGGTCACTAAAAACCCCTTTAGGGTCACTAAAAACACCTTTAGGGTCACTAAAAACACCTTTAGGGTCACTAAAAACACCTTTAGGGGTCACTAAAAACACCTTTAGGGGTCACTAAAAACACCTTTAGGGGTCACTGAAAACAACCCCTTTAGGGGTCACTAAAAACACCCTTTAGGGGTCACTAAAAACACCTTTAGGGGTCACTAAAAACACCTTTAGGGTCACTAAAAACACCTTTAGGGGTCACTAAAAACACCTTTAGGGGTCACTAAAAACACCTTTAGGGGTCACTAAAAACCCCTTTAGGGGTCACTAAAAACACCTTTAGGGGTCACTAAAAACAACCCCTTTAGGGGTCACTAAAAACACCTTTAGGGGTCACTAAAAACACCTTTAGGGGTCACTAAAAACACCTTTAGGGGTCACTAAAAACACCTTTAGGGGGTCACTAAAAACACCTTTAGGGGTCACTAAAAACACCTTTAGGGGTCACTAAAAACAACACCTTTAGGGTCACTAAAAACACCTTTAGGGGGTCACTAAAAACACCTTTAGGGGTCACTAAAAACACCTTTAGGGGTCACTAAAAACACCTTTAGGGGTCACTATAAACAGCAGCGCCTCACCTGTTTCTCCACCCTCCCCAGGCGCCCCATCATGCTGCCATCATCGGTGGTGTCTCCGTCCTTCAGACCCTTCCCCACTATCTGGTCCACTCTGCAAATGTACAGAGACAGATGTTTCTTTCACATCTTCAGATCCGTGTTCTGGAGCCGACGCTGACCGCCCCTACCAGTCTCCACCTGCAGCCCCCCAGACTAGCCTCTAGAGAGAGCTGATTGGCTGGGCTGGAAACATCCCTGGGTGGGTGGAAGTCACGGCTGCCGAGACTACGTTCATGTGTAGAGTATTAGGATTCAGGGGTGTAGGGATGTAGGTGTAACGTTTGAGATGGAGAATATGATGTACTGTGTTTGGATATGGTCACGTTGACTTGGGATTGGTCACCAACTGTAATTCTTAGCCTATGTGTATGTTAGATATGGTGAAGTTATGGTATAAATCAAGGGAATGTAGGCATTACACCATATCATTTAGCCTGCTTAATAAGGGTTAGGAAGGCTTTATGCAACATTCCCAATATACAACGGGCGTGAGATAGATGTGCATAAGGTAACGTGCATAAGGCTCCAGTCTATACATATAACTGACCTACATAGTGGCTAGATAACGGCTAAATTGCATAGGGCCTACACCATGTCATTTCCGCCCATCCCAGGGGAATTCCCCCTATCGAGAAGCTAGTTCTCCGGGTCTGCAGATGAACCTTACTCCAAACTCCTTTCAATCCGTTAACTCCGCTGAGATCATACGATGCCACAAGGTTAGCAACTCTGAAATGGCATGTAGGCTTGGATAGTAAATGTTAGTACATGTTTGAGAATCAAACAAATCACAGCGTTAAATGAACTGGCCACTGTGTGACTGTTGATTATGGATTATGTGGAAGCATGCACTACAATCACAGGCATCACATTCTCTGTGTTGAGAGGAGAGAGTTGTTGTGTCAATGGAAGACAAAATGCACCACCATGCACTTGTTCTCGTGCTTCTCATGCATCATATCCGTTGCATCCTGCAGGGGGAGCTCTGTCAGGCAAACTCTGGCATTGTCAAACCCCTGTTGACCGAAGCTACTGGACTCAGCTTGTTACTTAAAGGAAGAGCATAAGCTTGTTAAGGTATTAAGGAACGTAAGTGTATTACCTAGAATTAAAGGAATCAAACAGCTTTAACTTGTTAGCTTAAAGGAAGAGCATTAGCTTGTTACCTTAAAGGACGAACATTAGCTCATTGTATTAAAGGAGCAGCATTAGCTTGTTATATTAAAAGAGCAGTAATAGCTTGTTGTATTAAAGGAACAGTATTAGCTTGTTGTACTAAAGGAATAGCCTTAGTTTATATATTAAACGAACAGTATAAGATTGTTATATTATACAGCATAAGCTTGTTACATTAAAGGTACAGTTTTAGCTTGTTCCCTTCAAGGGAAAGCATTAGCTTGTTACCTCAAAGGAACAGCATTAGCTTTTTACCTTAAAGGAACATCCTTAGCTTGTTATATTAAAGGAACAGTATAAGCTTGTTATATTATAGGTATAGTATTAGCTTGTTTCATTAAAGGTATAATATTAGCTTGTGACCTTCAAGGTACTGCATTAGCTTGTTATATTAAAGGAACATTACACTCAAATCCAAATTCCTCTATTCTCGACCCAACCTTGTGTCACTTGTGTCCTCTTAACTGAAGGAGCTTTAGCTAAAATGGCTCCATCTTAGCTTCTCACATATTGCAAAAGGTCAAAGGTTACAGAGACCCTAAAAAAATTTTCTTGTGCGTAACTAAAAGTAACTAACGAGTAACCATCTGGTTTGTATAATAAACTTCAGAAATGATTTAAGGCATGTTATTTAACTATTTTTTTACCGACAAATGTACAAAGATCCCACATTCGAAGCAGTTCCGAAGTATTTCCATATACCTACCTATTGCATTCATTTGAACATGTATTTCCATATTGTTTACCGCATCAAGCCAAGCCCTGAGCTTAAATTCAAAAGGGGTTTCGTAAATCAAATCAGTGAGCAGCACGTTACCGCTTTCAAATTCCGACTTAAGGCAGATAGAGGAACACAAGATGGAAGGAGGTATTTGTTGACCGAGTGGCAGTCTCTGGGCCTAACCTAGGGCCGTCAGTGGGCTTCTTATGACGAGGAGTAGACGGGGGAGGCGGCCCCACAATCAAGTCTATCCTGGCGAGGACACGAACAGACCATGTGAGTGCAATGCCAAATGAAGCAAGAACATCGTGAACACAACATGGGAAATAAGCTTCAGATATATTCCAAACATGGGAATTAAGCTTCGATATATTCCAAACATACATACACACAGGACAGATGGGAAGGGGAGGGGTGTTGTAATGTGCTCTGTGAATGAAGTGTATATTTATGTGCCGCACGGATATACACACTTAATATACTTCATCGTTGGAATATATGACAGTTGAATAAACAATGGAGATTTCCCGGAACGTTATAAAACAAAGACATAGCTGGAGTATAGGATTGAAGTTAGTATTATTATAAAAGTCAGTTAAATATTATAATTTATTTGAATACAACACATGACATTTCACATATGAAACAGGCAGTAGGATGATGTGCTGCAACATGTGTGTATCCAACGGCGATAACAAAGACAATGGTTGTAGCATATGGTTGTGTAAATCAATGGATCTTAATGGTTAAAGACCAAGAATAATATCCAGTCAGCAGGGACGGCACCATCTCTGGTACGATATTACAACCGCTGTACGTAGCACCAGTTACGTCGCTTACCATACACATTTGTCCAATCCAAGAACAGCAATTGCAATAGCTTGTGTTTGGTGCTGTCTTTGGACTTTAAATAAAATGTTTGGTTTAAAGCTTTGTTGTTATAAATACACGGGAATGTAAAACATTTGTCCGAAACACATTGTGTCCTGCTGTTAAAGGCCAACCGTCACACTCTGCTACTTTCTCAAAGAGTACTGCTACATGCACGTGTTGTTTGAATATGGTGGTACGCAATATCAACACCGTTTGCGCAAAAAAAACCCTGGAGAGTTGGATTATTGACCGTCATCGTCCAGCTTTTCCGGGATTATTTTCATGGAAACCGTGTTGATGTTGCAGACCTCCCCTTCACAACTCACAACGTATGAAGCGGTGCTCTCGCATATTAGAAAGGAGCCCAGCGTGACGGGTGCCCTAGACGGCGTGCTGGAGGAAGCAGTGAAGCAGTTGGGACAGAACACTTGCCTGGACTGCAGGTTCTTGATGCGACAGAGCATGTCCAGGTGACCTGCTGAGTACTGTTCAATGACGTCCATGACATCATAGGGACGCAGGCTCTCCTTAAATCGTCTCTTGGCGACCTGGAACTTCATGATGCTGATGAAAGAACAATCACTTTGGTATGAGAAACATCCATCCACCCATCTAGCTGTGGACCCATTTACCCATCCATCCGTCATCTCTACCCAGGCGGAGTGACAGGGATGGGGGCACCACCTTCTAGATGACTTTGTGCTGTCACAAAACAGCACAAATGACTTTATTTGGGGCTGTTTATGCACCACACTCACACTCACACCTAGGAAGCCACCTGACCTTACAAAAACGACCGAACCTTGGAATAACCTACAACACCTTGGGGAAACCCTTGGGAACCCGGCGGGAACATGGAAATTCATAAAAACTAAGGTTATTCCTCAGATACAACACTTTCTCTGTATGTTTAAGCTTTTATACTGTAAATGCTGATGTTTCAAGTTGTAACAGCGGGACATACACACTTTTGTATAATCAGTTTAACACACAACACACTTACCAGATAGCTCTGATGGTGACCTTTAAGCCCGGCGATAGTTCTTGGTTATAAAAATCACAATTGCAATTCTTATCATCACCCATTTCCTCTCCGGGAAAACTCGCCTCTGCGGAGTAAAGACAAGGACACTTCTAGATCAGTATGTCTTGGTCCCCCCTGGCTGGCAGGGGGCAGACAAAGCAGAGCCATAGCTTGATGTATGGCCCTTTTTGTTTCAAAAGGTGCAGAATCAAAGAGTTGGTTAGTATACGATAGCACTGCATTAGTATAACCACAGAATTGTTTGGGATCATGGGTTTTGTGGAACAAAGGGAAAGATAATGTGCAGAATTGAAGGATAGGGTTGTGGGCTACAGCTTGGAAGGTCTTATTACTTTTCTACTTCTAACTTAACTACTTTTCGCTAACCATTGTCAACATTAGGGTTTGCAAAGTGTAGTAATTTGTTTTAAGAAACTGAAAGGAATAATGCATACAGGCAGAAATATCTATACTCCAATATCACTAGTGAAAGGGAGCTATCTCCATGCAAGCCAAAGCAGTGTTTATTTTTCTAATGATTCGTCAATTGGTATTTATTTATCATTTTCTTGGCACCTCTTGACTTGAACCTACTTGGGATGTCATTCATGTGTTGCGGTGTCAGTGCAATTTAGTGCATTGCAGTTTTGGTAATTAGCGATTAGCATGGGCAGTAAGCATGAACACAAGTACCATAGCAAGATAATAGCTAATCTAACCACTCTAAGCACTGTGACCTCAAATTAAAGTTGGTTCAAGTCAAGTGGTCAACAAACCAGTACTTTTCATGCATGTTTCCTGCACCAGTCAATGTTGCTCGTTGCCTGTTCATATACCGATAGAAGCCAGACAAATAAGTACCCCAATGTCTTACTTATTAAACCTTCAATTGCTGCAAAGAGAGGAGAAAGGAAAGACGTGAGAGAGTTTGTTATGGATTCTATTGTGACAACCAACAATGGCACATAGATCTATCTCAAACAATGACGGCCTTTGGAGTTCAATGCATGGTTCTCAGCTGCTCTCCGAAAGATGTGCTCTCTCTTAGTTTTTACACTTACCAAGAGTAAAGTTTAAGTAACTTAAGGAAAGTTTCAGGAGCTAAATTAAAGAGTCTTCATGAGGAGGACTTGGCTAACCTGGAGTACGCTTCAGTCCAAAGTCTTCGTACTGCATTTCAATCAGCACTTTAACATGCGATGAAGAAGGAGAAGGAAAAACATCTAATGAGAATCCCTTTAGCAAAGAGGAAAGGGAATGGTGGAGAAAGTGGAGGAGTGTATTTGTTGAAAGTGACAGCTGGTTGGATGAAGCATGAATGTGGTTGTGCTTTCTACCAACCAATGATGGCAGGATATTGACACCAAACTATCCATTTATCAGGAAGGTGTTGGAATTTCTATTTAGTTAGCCCTGGAGTTATGGAATATCTTTGGATTGGATAGCACACAAAACAGTTTGTTAAGCTAAAGAAAACCTTGAATAAATATTTATATGTATATATGTTCACAAATATGAAGCATAAAGGATGCAGATTCTGATACACTTGTTAATGTTGGAGCACTTTCTGTGAGCTACATTTTTGGGAGATGGTCAAATGTACAACATGAATGCACCCAAACACTTAATTAATTAAGGATAATCAATTAGGCAGCATCAGTATTTGGTCTGTAGTTGGCTACAATAGCAATTAGCAAGCCAACGAGTGAATCTGAAAGCTATGTGGCAGAAGAAGCATTATTACACAGATTGTTTTCCTAAAATAAATTATAATTATTGTTGTAAAAATAATTATAATTATATCCCAAAGATCATTCTAATTCTTTTCATATGTTTGCACAGGAAAGGTCTTAGAGAATGCTGGGCTGGCGCCAGCCTTTACCCTCTGAGTTCTGGCGAGAGGCGCTGCCCCGGATGCGGAACGAGTGTTTGGGGCCGCGGTTCTTGTCGGCGAAGCCCCAGCTCTTGCCGCCCTTGCTGGGACTGGCTTCAGCCCCGTCCTCCGCCCCTGGGGACGGGGCCCCGGCCTTGCCTGGGGGTGTCTTGGTCGGGCTGGAGAACACCTTCTCCTTCAAGCTCGCCTTTCGACTGGGGGGGGAACCGGGAAGGGTCAGGTTGAGTGCATGGATTGATATCAGTTCATGTTTTACACACCAAAAAAAAAAACCCTGCTGAGTTCAAACTTTATTCACTGCTTAACCTTAGAATTGTGTTTAGCTTTGTCCTTATAAGCTAACAAGGCTAGTCCCAGTTAGTTGTAATGTTAATTACAGCCGATCGTAGCTCCAGTGGTGACCAGGGTAATAGCGTACAATGCAGGGCTTCCTCAACGGCACCAATATTGTCTACGCTTTCCACTGCTGTCCCATTGCTGGCTGCTGATAGCTTTACGTTTGCGCCCCGTAATAGGTTATATTTTCCCTCCAATGGTGGAAGAACCGTTGGGTTCTCCGCAACTATACTCTGCCTTTCCGGAAGCCAGTATCCATCTACAGCCGACACCACGGCAAACAACGGAAAGCTTCAACAAAAGGGCCGTTGAGGAAGAGTTGCGTCCTGCGATCGTACTTTTGGCCATTGGTCGCCAACGATTCTGCAAAGTTCAACAACTATGCAGCTTGGTTTTCCACATCTGCACCAATCGGATGGCAGAACTTACCTTGGCAGAAAATGCACAAGTGGCAACTTCCTAGATCTCAAGGAGTCATGTCCTTGTAGGAACATAGCCGAGAATAGCATGGATCCGGCAAGCAGCGTGAAGCAACAAGCAAAGCATGCATGGGGGGCAGAGGACGGAAAGGTTGGGGTCTCTATGCAGATAAGAAGCAGAGATCATGCACATCAGAGTCACCATTAGTGTCCTGATCTTAAGAGTAGTGGTTGTTGAAGGGAAATGTATTGTTAGGTACTCAGCAGTATGCATCCAAGCTGCTGAACAGACGTTTATAGGGACCAACGAGGCAAAATGTTAGCAAGCAAAGAAAGGGCATAAAGACAACACTGAAAAGAAAACATCAAATGACAGTTAAAGACAACACAAGGGCATCAGACATCAGAAACAAGGAGAATGGACAGGCTAACTCACTTCTAACAAACAAGATGATTGATCTGATTTATTATCGCACGTTTCCTAATTAATGTAGCATTCCTTAAAATCTATATTCATAAATGTGATATAGAGTTTTTATACGGAAAGCCCTTGAGTTCCATGAATGAATTTATTCCTTATTTGGCCTGCTGGTTAAATCAATGGTTGAATTTTATTTTCAGGTTAAATGTTACACCAGCATCTATTCACATATTTGATGGACATATCGGACTCTATACCACCCATTGTTCACTACCATACATTGAATGGGCATTGCTTATGATATTATGTATTGTATCATTTATTAAAGGGCCCCTATTTCACCACCAGGTGTGAGGTTAATGAGCCATTAAGCCATTTCAAAATATGTATTATTATATATATAACAGTTAGTTCCGACCAAGTGATTTGATTGGACGAGAGCCATACAATGAGTGCCGCTATAGAGTATAACAGCACTGGGTCTTTTAACTATACATGTATCAGTCTGCTTTAGAGGTCTTGTAAAAAACGTTTATTACCTTAACGATGTAAGCAGTTAAGGTAGAATCACACATGCCACCAAAGCAACTGTCCAGAGACTCTTACTTCACTGCACCATGAAAACATACAGCTAAACGTACATGATACAGAGTAGCTGGCCTGCGGTAACATGTAGACCTACACAAAGTAGAAGCTAGTGTGCAGGAAGATGTTTTTGTGTTGCTTGGCAACAGTCCAGTCCCAGTCCAGCTGCGGAACTATTTGTGTTGGCGGAGCCGAATAAATTAATAAATAAACAAACAGGTCATAATCTGTCTGTCGCTTATTACTGTTAACTAATAAACGGTGCTTGTAGAACTGTGTGGTCGTGCTGTTATACTGAATATCGGCACGGCTGTGATTATCCTTGGCCTCGTACCCGCGACCGAATCACAGCCGTGCTGATACTCAGTATCAGCACGGCTGATACTGAGTACTGACGGCTGACACTGCTGATTCTCTCGTGTGATATTGCTTAAGTGACATCACAAGTGGGAGTGTCCACCCCGATGTATGATGGATAGATCAACCGACCAGCTTACCAGTTGGTACAGTCCACTGGTGAGTCTGGTAGGTTGATCTAACCAACACATCACATTACACCAGTTGGTACAGTCCACTGGTGAGTCTGGTAGGTTGATCTAACCAACACATCACATTACACCAGTTGGTACAGTCCACTGGTGAGTCTGGTAGGTTGATCTAACCAACACATCACATTACACCAGTTGGTACAGTCCACTGGTGAGTCTGGTAGGTTGATCTAACCAACATATCACATTACACCAGTTGGTACAGTCCACTGGTGAGTCTGGTAGGTTGATCTAACCAACATATCACATTACACCAGTTGGTACAGTCCACTGGTGAGTCTGGTAGGTTGATCTAACCAACACATCACGTTACACCAGTTGGTAACACCTATTGGTAAAATAGGGGTCCTTAAACACCTTCTGCACTTTCTTTCTTTTCCATCAGACTTTAGGCATCTACTTGGAGTGACAAACAAAAGTAGGAGGGCACGTTAAGGGAGCAGAGGTAGGAGTGAAAGGACACAGGGACACACACGGTGCTTGCAGTGGGTGTTAGTGTTGCTGTCGTACCTAAGCGGAGTTGGGCAGCACCCACACAGACTGTCTTTGTGTGCGTGTTCATGACTGCAGTGGTAGGCCGTAGGAGAGAGAGAGGGTGACACAGCAGCGGAACAAGGTGTGTGTGTCATCCTGGGAGCCCGGTAACACGTTATAATAGCAAATAAGTCATCACCAAAATCAACATCGTTGTTGGATTGTTGGTTGGCCTGTTTGTGGTCGGTTTGCCAAAGCCAACCGTTGAATGGTTTTGATTGATGGGAAATGACTTATTTGAGAGTACTTAAAGAGTACTCATAGCTTAGTGGGGAAGGGTTTGTTATCATAAACGTGTTACCAGGAGTGTGGCTAGTGAGCCGCTGTTTAGGAGAATGAAGAAAATACTGTTGACCTTGTTATATATATATCACTGAATATATTTTGTTACATTCTGGTCATGAATATATTTAAACAGGTCCTGTTGAGGACTCTGTAGGGTCAGAGAACAGGGTATGCTTGTGTTGTGTAATGTTGCGGTGGATTGCGTAGGAGAGCTATAGTGAGCTTGTGTGTGTGTGTGTGTGTGTGTGTGTGTCTGTGTGTCTGTGTGTCTGTGTGTCTGTGTGTCTGTGTGTGTGTGTGTGGGGAACGCATCACGACTGTTCTTGAAGGAGGAGATTTATCACAGGGAACATCCGGGACAGAAACAACTAGTTAGTGAGGGTTAACTAGTGAGGGAACGCTAACTCTCTGGGATTCAGTACTCTCTCTCACACTCACACAAACACACACATACATAGACATACACACACTTGCACGCATACACACACACACAGGAACACACACCTACACATACACACACACACACACACACACACTCATACATTAATACCCAAATACAAACACACACATACGTACACATACACACACTTGCATGCATGCACGTACACGCACACCCACATATATACACACACACACACACGCATACACACACACACAGGAACACACACATACAAACACACACATACGTATACATTAACACACAAATACAAACACACACTATATATGTACAAAGATGCGCAGATCCATACACACAAACAAACACAGGTACATGCACATACACACACTCCCCCAAGAAGAGTCTCAGCAGCAGCTAAGAGCAGAGCTGATTTGTCGCCAGGAGGGGGTGGGGGGCGGGGTTTGTTAGAATAGACCAATCACATCACAGACCTGGGAGAGGCATCTGGCTGGGACTGGGAGTCCTTCCTGTGTAGGACAATAACAACACACACAAACATACACAAAGACACACACAGACACAAAGACACACAGACACAAAGACACACAAACACAAAGACACACACACACACACACACACACACACACACACACAACACACACATACACACACACGCACACATACAATATACTATTTAATCACTTAGACATTTCAGGTGAGGTCTTGGCCGAATGATGCCTACAGATAGACTGAGGAGCACTGGGTTCAGTCTAACACCTTAACCACTAGACTATCCTACCACACACACACACACACACACACGCGCGCGCACACGCACGCGCAAGCGAGAGCAAGCGATGTCTGTGAAAGGCACGCAGCATCGCCAAGGACCGGTCTCACCCCAACACAGACTGTTCCCCTCCCCCCCTCCAGGAGGCGCTACAGGTCTCTCTGTACCCGGACCAGCGGGTTCAGGGGAAGCTTTCTTTCTGCGGCTGTCACCCCCGGACATTGAACTATACTATTTCATATCCCAACTATAGTACTCTACTTATATAATGATTAACTTATTAACAGTATGAACAGTTTAGACAGTATAGACAGGTATATACAGTCTATACAATGCTCGTGTAATGTGCTGTATATGTACTGTATATATCCTTAATGTATACTATACTCTATACTTAACTCTATATACCTGTCTATACTGTCCATACTGTATATACTGTTCACACTGCAATATCTATATTATTCCATCACATATACATACTCTGCACCTTACTGCTTTTCTGCACTTCTGGTTAGACGCTTACTGCATTTCGTTGTCTCTGTACTTGTACTCTGCACAATGACAATAAAGTTTAATCTAATCTAATCTAATCTAACACACACACACACACACACACAGAAAGCCCACACGCACACACACCTACATCTTATCAAGTAACTGAATACCAAAGCACCAGAGATGACCACAAGCACGTGTCACACTGTTCCGGCCTCTGATTGGCTCATCTTGGTGAGGTCACCTGTTTTACCAGAGGCAGTGATGTCACTGTGTTTGATTTCCGTGTCTGGTTACCCATGAGGCATTGCTTCTCGCCCTTAATGTATAAATGGATTCTGACGGGAGCTGAAAGATGGCCGGGCCGTGTAACTCAATACTTAAAACTCAATACCGCGCAATAATAATAATATAATATAAAATAATAATACGTTGTTAAAGGCAACTGTGTTCTCTGATGAAACGCTTCTTATTGAGATGTAGCCGAGATATTTAGGCATTAATTGCTTTACTGATGCTATTGGTTGATGTATTAGATTAATCACTGCTTTTTCCCCATTCCTGTCCTTTGTTGTTGTGAATCATTACCAATAACGAATAACCATTTTTTTATTCCTATTAGTAGTAGTGGTAGTTTTAGTAGAAGTAGTAGCATTAGTAGCAGTAGCAGTGGTAGCAGTAGTAGTGGTAGCATTAGTAGTAGTAGTAGTAGTAGCAGTAGTAGCAGTAGCAGTAGCAGTAGTGGTGGCAGTGGCAGTGGCAGTGGCAGTGGCATTAGCGGTAGCGGTAGCAGTAGCATTAGTAGTAGTAGTAGTGGTAGCAGTGGCAGTAGTGCCGTAGTAGTAGTAGCCTTGCCCTTCAGAAAGGGAAACTAGTTTTAGTGATACCATACTTTACAGTTCCATATAGTTAATGTCCCTCAGCTAGACGGCCTATAATGGTGTTTTTAATTAATATCGGGATATTTATCGATTGTGTAAAATTCCCCATGATCAACGCGATAATAAATGTTTCCATATCGCCCAGCCCTGGTTGTGGTGTATTAGTATAAGTTGTATTAGTAGTTGTATTAGTAGTAGTATTAGTAGGTTTTAGTAGTATTAGTAATAGTACTAATAGAAGCATCCATCCCACCTGAATGTCTTGCCTTTCAGATTCCTCAGGAGGTCCAGCTGATTCAGAGGAGGGATGAGTCTGAAAGAGAGGTAAGAGATCGTTTTCTCATCACATTAGGTGGGTTTTCTCTGCGCTCAGCGCCGGCCACTGGGTGCTGCTGGGGGCCTGCGGGTGCTGGCGAGGTAATTATATTAAGGTGCTGTATCTGCTCCGTCAGTCTGCGCCTGCAGCTAACCTGCTGATTCTTACAGGAAACATTTCAGGAAGATGGATGACAGCATTCAGCGCCCGGTCAATCCCTTTCATTCGTTAGGTTTCGAGTGCGTTAGCAAAATTGGCATTAGTCAAATTAAAAGTGGCCTATTATGTATAATGGTCAATCATGTAAAGTTTAAATAATGCCATATACTGTCAATAATGCCTACATCAACCATGATATAACTCTAATATAATGAAAGAATTACTTAACAACATTGTCTACTTTTTTGTAAAAATGTTTTTACAGTTTACATCTGTTGTTGAATTTACATTTCTACTACTCTTATGGTAAAGATATATTTTCTGTATGTTTGTAGTTTTTATTTCAAAACATTATTTTATCTGTTTATTTTCCTATTAGGCCTACTGTCCTGTACTTTCAACCGTTTTTATACATTTTCAAGTAAAAACGTTTCTAATAGTAAAATCACACTGAATATGCAATACAGGCCTGTGAACAAGCATCAAAACGACCGCATACAGTAACTGGAATTATGTCTTTCACGATGTATTTTCAGAGTTCCTGCCAGCCAAAACACGGCAGGCAACACATCCCATTAATGCTTTCTAAGCTCAAATCTGAAAAGCCATGATCCTTTTTTCTTTTCCATGATGGAATTCAACCTTTCCAGAAATGGATTTGAACTTCAATATGGTTTTAAATATCAGGATTTCAATGCCTTTGTCAGCATAATAAAGTGCATGGATATCAGCGTGAAGGTGTGGTGTTTCCATGCTTTCTCACTCATTTCACCATATTGAAATATACCTACCAGGAAACCTGACATAAGGCAGTAAGAGTAATGTATTACCCTCCTGTAAGAGACGGAAACGTTCCCGTTGGGAGGAATTATCTTCCTATCTCATATATAACCATTTGATTGGTCTATGCATCTCTGGCCATGTCTGATTGGCTTTTTTCCAAAAAAGACCACCAGAAGACCACACAATGAGGTTCAATCTCTTTTAGAAGACATTTCAATTTTCAAGATGGATGACGTTGAAGAGAGTTTCATGAGTTACTAAAACATTTACACACTCCACAGCTAAGCCTAAGAACTGGTGGTCCAGCCTATCCAGGCAGGCAGAGCATGGCTGAACATCGCCAGGGTTAGGGGTTCGATTCCCCACTGGGAACACCCATGTAAGAATGTAAAAAGCTATTGTAAGAAGTATTCGACCAGATGTCACATACTTTGGCGTGAACGGAATCTCCAGAAACGGCCCTGTGTCTAAAATGGCGGCAGGGTCATTCGAAGGGTCACCTGTTCAGAACGTACCTGTACATGGGGACGGCTACGGTCTGTTCAAAGAACTCCCAGGTGCACAGGAGATCCGTTCTAGAAAGGTTGGTGGCGTAAAACCTCCAGGAGGCCTGGTCCGAAACGATGGACACAAAGGACATCATGTTAGCGGCTAACGTTGCTATGCTTGGTGGCATAGCAACCAACCAGTCTACTCTTGGTGAATAAGATGGTTGGCTAGGTGGCTAGCTTATTGACTACGTGGACACGTTTGGTGGCTCATGCTGCTAAGTGGCTACCCTCAGTGGCTGAACTGTGTTACTTTGGCAGACAGGGCTACTGTGCTCTTACATCAACAACTCAACACTGAATCAAAACACAGCTATTAACGCTTGAAGCACCATGGTTTGTATATGCTGGATGTTAATGATGCGCTGTTGTACTGGTAGACTATAAAGTTGAGGGTTATTGATTGATAGAGTTAATGAAAACAAACCCTTACTTTGATGCTCACAGCTATCCTGCTCTTGTATCCGGTGGAATTCAGAAAGCTGGCGGTGCAGCAGCTAAACCCAAGGTTCTCTAATATTGACCGTCTACATGGATTGTCCTCAGCCTCGTCTGCAGGTCATCGAGGGGGAAAGGCCTGCCTGGTACCTGATCAAATATAGATGACTCCTGGTTCCTCACCTGTATGAGGCCGGCGGCCGGGTTGCGTCTCTTCTCAAAGTGCTTCTGCCTGTGCTGCTCCTGGACCTTCAGGGCAAAACCAGAACCAAGGATACCCTGGGAGAGAGAGGAGAGAGAGACATTGGGGTTGTATTCAAGATTGTGAGAATGAGAGAGAGAGAGAGACAGAGAGCGACAGAGAGAGACAGAGAGAGACAGAGAGACAGAGAGAGAGACAGTAAGAGAGAGACCTTACAGTTGAAATCAGAAAGTTTGATGAGAAACAGAACAGGGGGAGGAATGAAACTCAAACCTCAGTCTAACTCTAACAGTGGAAAGCAGAAATCAGCATCAAACGCTGATTGATTTGCAATCTAGAGGCTAAAAGCTCAATGGAAGCAGGCGTTTCCCGGGCCAAAGTGCCACTCGAACGTTTTACAATGAATGCCTTTCATTCAATCAAATACATGACCAACACTTGGCATGCTGAGCGGGTCTCTGTGAGCAGTTTGGAGCGATTCCCTTCAGGAACTAAAGGAAGGAGTTCTCTGATAACCAGACAACCTCTATATCCAGGCCTAACTTAACTAGACTTAACAAAAAATGTCTAACTATAGTCGCCTACCTCAAATAGTATCATATATTCATTCATCTGATTTTATCTCACCTCTAACGTACAATTCCCAAATATGTGCAATGGTACTTTTACTATTGCAAAAAGGACTCATGATGATTGATCGTGTTTATCATAGCACTTATCCATCTCACTCCGAATGATTTTCTTCCTCACTTTCTCTTTCTCCTCGGAAACCTTCGATCGGGGTCGTGTGGAACTCTGTCCCGGTGATGTCATGCCCTCGTTGCCTAGGCGACGTAACTGTTCAACTATGGTATTTACAGCCGGAAGGCGGGAGCTGAGGTCACCAGGGGAATGGGGAGGCAGGGGATGCAAAGTCCTCTCCACAGCCATTACCGAAAGTCCCGTATGGGAGGAGGTGTACCTGAGCAAGAGCTAGTCGCGGGGAACTCACCGCTGGGAGGGCGAAGAACGCCACACCAATCATGCTGAACGTGGCGGCCAGCAGACGCCCGTTCCAGGTCTTCGGTACTTTGTCCCCATAGCCGATGGTGGTCAGGGTGATCTGTGAGTAGGGAACACAACATTTCCCAACGGCACTAAGAAGCAGCTAATCTGATCGGAACGTCTGCGTAATGAAAGCTAGAACAAAAAAAAGCGTAAAAGCTAGAAATTGAAGCACACAAAGAATTGTGTGCCTGTTTGTGTGAGTGAAACAACTGTTGTTGTTGTTTACTTCAATTGGCACTCCGTAACAATAAATATCCTCACCAGTCCCCACCAAAGGGCGTCAGCATAGGTCTCGAATTCATCATTGGATTCCTTTTCCACTGAGTAGACCAGGAAAGATGCCAGGATGAGACACAGGAAGCCGATGTACCAGGCGGTAATGAGCTCCTGAAAGAGAGCGCAATGTAATAACGAGTCTGTGTAATCACATATCAATCTGAATTTACTGCTATTGTGGGGGCACCGCTACCACCCACCATTTACAATATTCTATCAGAGTGGGGACACAACTATTCACACAGCATTCAGAATGTGCTATCAGAGTGGGGACACGACTATTCACACATTCTGAATATTCTATCAAAGCGGGGACATTACTAAACACACATTCAGAATATACTACCAAAGTGGGGACAGTACTAAACACACATTCAGAATATTCGATCAAAGTGGGGACCCCACCTTGCTGTGGGCGTAGACGACGGACCCCAGCAGCTTCCAGGTGCCTCCGCGGCGGTCCATACGCAGCATCCGGAGGATCTGCAGGAAGCGGAGACTTCTGATGGCAGATGTGGCGAACACGTTGCCTTGGGAACCGGCCGCCAGCACTGACACCGACGCAATCAGCACCATGATGTCTGGTCAGAGAGAAGAAGACGTTTTTTGTGTGAAACGTTTGACTATATTTTTCTAAATTTAACTTTGCTCATTTAAATGCCTTCATGTGCAGTATGCCTTCATTATTCCTAACTAGATTTTCGTATTATTTATTGTCTGACCCTCCCCAACACCTATTGCAGTCCAGGCCACCCCCCCTGTGTGTTCCTTCTCAAGGTTACTTCCTCGTGATAAACGACTAATGGAAAAAAAGCTTTACTTCCAACTTATTTTATGCAAAATTGGGCATAACTTTGGTTGCTGTGGAAAACATTACACTTTCTCTCGGATTCCTAAGTGAATAAATGGTGGCTGTAACTGGAATTGTTGACCTTTTTGCTGTAGCAATTAACAGAAAGTCCTATTTTCAGTTTTCTCCTGTGGTCTGAGACAACTCAGATACCATACTTAAACTAAACACAACTCACTGAGTGAGCTCAGTGGAACAGGAAAGTTCTGTTGTTAACTTAAGTGAACTATAAAACTAGGACAACACAGAAGTAAGTCCTTTGGGCCCTCATCTTTCCTGAGGTGTGAGAGAAACCAGACAACTACTTCATTAAAACAACAACAACCTTGATGTAACTGCTGCTCACCGATCACACAGAAGGGCTTTCTGGCAAACTTGAGCCTCCCCCTCCAGCCACGGTAGCGACAGCAGCATCCTGCGGCCCAGATCCTTACGATGTACTCCACCCCAAACACCACGATGGTCACGATTTCCTGGGGCGGAGCAACAGAACAGCCTGCTCACACCACACTGTCCTGCTCCACAAGACACATCTCTTCTGACTACAGAACCACAAAGGGACTCTCCAACTCCCTGGCTGGCCGAAGCCCCCGTAATATTGGCGACATATTGCAACCCTTCATCACTTTGTGAAAGTATGGGCACACACACACACACACACACACACACACACACACACACCCCCTAGGGGTATGTGTCACATTCACACATAATGCACATTATTCTTTAATTTTGTCTTAATCTCACATTAAAGAGCATGACGTTAAAAGAAAAAGAACATTACATGTGCCTCCACTAAATTGTTTACATTACATTTTATTACGCTGCTCATAAAAACAAATGATGTCGAACAATAACAGAAAGATGAAATTATATTGCATCATCGCCATCACTAGTTTACCATTATAACCTGGCCAAGAAAGCAGCAATAATACAATGAGAGTGTTTTGCCAGCGATCCCTTTGGAGGTTCCCATGCTCTGTCTAGCACAAACAGTTATCTCAGACAGTGTTGACGCTAAACGAAACAGCGTTGGCAGATGTGATGCAGACACCTTACCAGGATGTACAAGGCACTCTCTGAGCTATTTTTGAAGTCTCTGATGGTGGCAAAGACGGACAGTATAAGGCAGGAAAAGACCAAGAGGAAGCTGAAAGAGAGAGAGAGAGAGAGAGAGAGAGCGAGAGAGAGAGAGAGAGGGAGAGACAGGAAAGAAAACGTGTTAGTGTTCTTGTCAGAAAAGTTAGCAAAAAAAGTTTGAAGTTAGAAAATAACCCTCCTCATGTCATACTATTTGACTGGAGGAAGATGGACGAATCTTAACTAGGGGCAGGATAGTCTCATGGTTAGGGACCCCAGTCCAAAGGTTCTGGGTTCAAACCCCAATGTCCTGTTTACCTGTGGCGTCCTGCAGAACAACGCCCTGACTCCTACCTGCTCATTAAGATCTACACTTTGCAATACTGTGATGCACACATTCTTCACTGTAGGTCGCTGTGGATCAAAGCGTCTGATAAAGGCCTGAATAACCGTCAACTCTCACTTCCCCTTAAGGCCTACTAGAACCTACTAGAACCAAAGGAGGAGATGAAGGAGGACAACGCAGAGCAGTCAAAGGACAGGAAGCCAAGCAGAGTTCAGCAGAGTTCAGCAGAGGTAACCTAATTTCACATTAATTCAATATCCACCCAAGACACTTCTAGGTTGAACAACTGGAACACTGCTGTGTAATCTCATCAGCCAGGTGATATCATATCAGGAACTGTATCAGGTTCCTACGTTCGGCTTTATACAATTACCTGGTCACTTAAAAGGTGATGCACGGTGCGTGAACGCTGCTGCTAGTATGCTGTGCATCCCTGAGCCCTCACTAAACTGACAGCATCGGCACTGCGTGTCCACTCTACTGTGTTTGCTACCTCACTCTCTGGTTGGTTGAGAGAAGGACACAAACACGTGGGTGCCTACTGTCACCAACAACATTGTTTCATTAGAGGTGTGCACCACACTGTGAAGCAGTCCAAGCACAAAGTGTGTTATGTAAATGTGCAGAATAACACAACGTGTGTTATTTAAATGTACAGTTTAACACTAAGTGTTGTATTTAAATGTACAGTATAAAACAGGGTCATTCTAGATCACACATTTCTTATAACTGCATAGCACAGTATTTTTCAAAAGACACACTAGAAATATAAAATATAAATTGAATAAGTAACAGCAGTCACAGTACATATGATCAAGCATAACAGTATTAAACAATAATATAAAGTGTTTCTAAAAACACAAATAGACAATGTGCACAGAATAGGCCTTTGCATTGACCAGATCAATACAAAATAAGTGTAAAGGCATTAAAAACGGAGCGTCTCTAAGAGGTAGTATTGATTAAAGGATGGACTGGATATCACCTACTCTTACATGATAACCAAAGGCTTGTGGACGTTACCTGACTCGAACCAGGATTCAAGGGGAAATGGAGCACTGCTTCGAGGTACGCTTACATTTACATTTAGGGCATTTGGCAGACGCTTTTATCCAAAGCGACTTACAACCATTCATACACACATTCACACACCGACGGTGGAGTCAACCATCTAAGGAGACAGCCAGCTCGTCGGGAGCAGTTAGGGTGAGGTGTCTTGCTCAGGGACACCTCGACACTCTAGCTAGGAGGAGCCGGGGATCGAACTAGCAACCTTCTGGTTACCAGTCAACACGCTCTACCTCCTGAGCTGAGCCAACCTTAACGCTCCTTAATTTGATTGGCCGGGACGACCAGGTGAGCTTTAAGCAGGAAGCAGTGAGATGCCTCTCAGGGGGGTGTGTAGAGGAGGGCTGGCTGGCGTCCAGGAGCAGAGCTAATGGTGAGAGCCTGGTGGTGAAAACGAATACAGGGGATTTAGAAGAAGCACTCAAAATGCAGGGACAACCTGCATGAATCACCACATAGAGATACGGAGAGAGGCCAGGGGAGCAGAGAACCTCTAGCGCAATATGACACATCGCAGACGTTCTCTTCTCGTATGATGCGATAATCACACTGCGGTAATGGCACGCCATTAACCACGTGCAGGCTTCCATGAAACGTTAGCTCATGCTAACGTCTGAAACCTACTGTTGAAGGAGAACGGTAGGTTTGTTCGAACAAGGACACCTCTCTCAAAAGGTGCACAGTAAGTTCTAGAAGTAGCATAGTATAAGCATTAGCTAAAGTAAATATGATCTCACAACAGAAATCAGATACTCTTATGTAAGATACTCATGTATTTCAGACCTCCACTACACACACATGGCTGTACATCTTGAGCTTCACTTTAACACACTACACCTAGCAGGAAGAGCATACAGCCAGCATGTAGTTTGTATTACACACTCGCCATTCCCCCACCGGGGGTGCGTGAGAAGGTTCCAGTGAGTACTTGTGAAGACTTTGGTCTTGCGTTGTTATAATTACAAAACGAAAATGAAGATGTAAATTATTAATGTTTGTTAAATAATATATAGGTTATGTTTATTGTTGCTGGTCGATAAAGTTCAAACCAGAAATAGAGGTACTCCTCAGTTTCTTCCATTTGAAACGCGTCCAGGCCATTACAATATTAATAACGATGCTAAATCATAAATAGTATAGTATTAGTTCAAAGGAACATAGTTCTGGTTTGGGAAAGGGAAACTTGAGCCATACCGATGCGGCTGTGGGGATACAGGAGCCAAAAAGTTTTGTGAATCACTGTACTACACCTAGCATGTAGCACATAGGCCTACTAAACCTTTAGGTTGTGTATGCGACACCTAGCGCTTAGCACATATTAAACCTAGCTTGTAGCATCAACTAAACCTACTGCTTACAACATGCTACACTCAGTACATCATCTCAACCAACCAGCCTGCTTCAACCTCTCGTAATTTCATTCGCCCCAGCTCTGCTACAGTTACACACCAGAAGGTCGAAGCACAATAGGTTGCATCCTTCCACAAAACCGCCTAACCAGCAGTTCAGGGGTAATATTGCACAAACAGCGGTAGTGCAAAGGAATGGCTAGACCGGGCCAACTTCTGCAGCACCTCAGACACTGAGTCAGCAGATGTTTTCCGACCGGACCTTGACCTTTTTTGTTTCGCAACATGTGGCGACTGAGGTTCCCGTCTTGGTCGCTGAAGTCATTTCCACACAGCAGACATAAAATGGCGCCCTTTTGTTTTCAGCCACTGACAAAGCCACTGAGAGAAGTCTACCTACTAAGTTTACTATTTATTCATTTAGCAGACACTTTTATGCAAACTTACTTACTAACAATGTCATTAATGTGCAGGTAGGGGTTAGGAATATCTTTAGCTGATGATTGCTGAGGTCAGGAACTCTCTCATGTTGCAGAATTATTAACAAACTGACATCAGGGAATGTCCCAAATTGCTGACTTTGAACGCACAAATGAAACAACTTGTTTTTGGTCCACTTTATGCATCAGTCATGGAGGAATATGATTGGTTTTCGAAACACGTAGCGTTAGCTGACCTCTAACACCTGTTTCTGATCGATAGCATCACCGTTTCGACGGATAAGTTGGTGCATTTTAATGTTTCATGGTCAAGCTTGTTGTTGCTTGTCACTTTAATCTACTTCACACCAACAAGTCAAACATGAAGTTGTTATTGTAAAAAATCAGTTTCAAATAGATACACAAAGAAAAAGCTACAATAATCCATACTTTATTAATCCCATATAGGAAATGTTGATGTCACAGCAGAGCTGGACAAAAAAAAGAAAATCTACCAAAAAGTTGATATATATATAATATGCAAAATGTTGGTAGTAGAAATGTAACGCAGAATGCAAAGGTACAAATAATTGACATAGTCCATTAATGTCATTATTATAAACATTATTGCGCCGCAGTGCAATGATACGAGACCACACACTCTGTTCAGCACTGAATCTGTGAACCTGGCCAATAATGGCCACTAATGAAAATAAGTGAGGTTGGCTCAGATGGCTCCTGCAGATGCTAATCAAGGGGAGGGCAGAACGTGGGTCCATACCTTTTCTTAATGCTCGAGCTCCGGCTTGGTGACTCGAGCATCGATCACCAGTCAAGCCCTATTGATGAAGGAGCCATGGGGAATTAGGACCGATTGGAGTAGTAAACAGGATGTACCAGATTCCACTATTGGCCCAGTCATTTGGATTTGAATTGCAATGTTCTGTGTTGTTCTATTGTGCATCTCCTGATGTTTCAAAAATCAATCAAACCCAACACTTCAGAGCCAACAGCAGCACCAGCAGCACCTCAAAAACAGGGAATGGTGCAACCGTCAGGTTTGGTGTCGTCCCCTCCTGTTCCAGTGTCTCCTTCTCTTTCTCAAGTTAACTCTCTTGGCCAGGATAGTCTAGTGGTTAGGGTGTTTGACTCACAGCCAAAAGTTTCTGGGTTCAAACCCCAGTGTCCGCAGTGCCCTTGAGCAAGATGCTGTAACAGCTACCTGCTTCTTAATGATTAATGATCTGTAGCTAAGAAAATATCTTCTCACTGTAAGTCACTATTGATAAAAGCATCTACTTAATGACTGTATAGAATATATAGGCTGTGCTACTGCGTCAGTGTCCGGCTGTGAGCTGAATCGTCAACAAGAGCCCCACTTCTCCTGAAGGCTGCAGCACGTCTTCCCTGTGGATTTATAGAGGCTTTGCTGCACCCACAGATCTTCCCTGAAGCTTCCCTGAGTTGCTGCGGAGAAGTACAGTGTTCCCCAGTCAGAGTGCTGTCTTGGGGATGTGAGGGCCTGGCTCGATCGTTGACAAGCCAACCTTGTGATCTAACAAGAACACGGGGAAACATTGTTCCTTCTCAGAGTGAGTCATCTCAGGTGAGAGTTTCTGCCGCCAGATTCTCCCATAAATAGTTAGAGTCAGTGTCAGAAGTTCTTTTTAAGTTGGGCTCTGGTGGATGTGGTAAATTCAAATCCATTTCATGTTCCGTCTGCCTAAGGAGTCTCTAAATTCATCTCTAACATGATGAATTTCAGTTAGCCTAGAAAATGCCCTTCATCCTCCTCTATAACTGCATCTAAATTTACCCAAAGGGATTTCCTTGTCTACATGGTAGAAACTGTCCAGCACCCAATCGGACGTTAAGACAACTGTATATATATAAACCTCATTTCAATTATTTTTATTAAACACTTCTGGTCTACTGAACTACAATCTGTGATATTTTCTGTCCCTGTGGGTCTTGACGTGATGCTCAAGTTTGTTTTTTCAAGGAGCCAGGCCTAGCATGACTAATAGGTCAAATCCCATTAGGATTGATCCGTCGGCCTTCAGTCAACAGAACCAGTCGACCCGTCCAGTCTCAGACCCCGGCTCATTAGAAGTCAGTGTTGATCAATGAGGACTTGGCATTTCTCAGCAGCAGAAAAAACCTTCCTTTCCTCCTCAGCTGCGGCTAACGAACAACATTGATTTCCATCTGCTCTGTGAGACTGAACCCATCGAAGTAAAATCTGGCCTGCGACACATATACCTATGGGAAACAGATCGTTAAAGATGCTGTTTGTTATCATGCAGTACTAACGACGTGTTGTGCCTCTCGTCTGTTTGGTTTATTTTTCCGGGACAATGTACAAAAAAAGCTATAGTCTCGATGAGAAGAGATTGTGCCAGATCATAGCATCTTAAAGTTCCACATTCAAGTGATGGGAGGCTGTGCTTCAGTCTGGTGGGGTCTCATGGGGATAGAGCCTGATGGGAGAGATCCAGAGGAACCCCTGCTGGGAACAGCCGATCAGGGAGATGTTCACGTCACACGTCCAAACGGTTGTGTGTCTGCGTTAATTAGACACTGAAGCATCTGCCTCTGAGCGCAGAGGAAGCATCGCAGACTTTTAGTCAGACTTGTTAGAATTCATCAAGGTTTAAAATGAAAAAGGGGCGGTGTTGTCTAGTTTCTAGGGAGTTTGACTCCCATCTGAAAGGTTCTAGGTTTGAAGCCCAAGTGTGTAGTCATTTGAGGGATCCCTGCTCCTTAAAGACATGAATCGAAAAACAAATCACTGTTATTTGCTTTGGATAGAAGCATCTGCTAAATGACAAAATAATTAATTGTAGTTGTTACATTAAATTGGGTTCATCAATCATAAACAGCATATTGATCGTCCACAAAATGGCATGACATTAGATTATTTCATGACCACAATACAATCAATTAATATTTAATTCACTAAATTACTATTCTGACCATAAGGGTTCCACGTTGAAGACAGAGGTTCAGCCCTCTTCACAAACCACAACTACAGGAAAACCGTCCAGGATGGTACTGGACGGTTATTGATATATTCTACCACCATACTGGACGGTTATTGATATATTCTACCACCATACTGGACTGTTATTGATATATTCTACCACCATACTGGACTGTTATTGATATATGGGACTACCATACTGGACTGTTATTGATATATGGGACTACCATACTGGACTGTTATTGATATATGGGACTACCATACTGGACTGTTATTGATATATGGGACCACCATACTGGACTGTTATTGATATATGGGACTACCATACTGGACTGTTATTGATATATGGGACTACCATACTGGACTGTTATTGATATATGGGACTACCATACTGGACTGTTATTGATATATGGGACTACCATACTGGACTGTTATTGATATATGGGACTACCATACTGGACTGTTATTGATATATGGGACTACCATACTGGACTGTTATTGATATATGGGACTACCATACTGGACTGTTATTGATATATGGGACTACCATACTGGACTGTTATTGATATATTCTACCACCATACTGGACTGTTATTGATATATGGGACTACCATACTGGACGGTTATTGATATATTCTACCACCATACTGGACGGTTATTGATATATTCTACCACCATACTGGACTGTTATTGATATATGGGACTACCATACTGGACTGTTATTGATATATGGGACTACCATACTGGACTGTTATTGATATATGGGACTACCATACTGGACTGTTATTGATATATGGGACTACCATACTGGACTGTTATTGATATATTGGAGCACCTTATTGGACTGTTATTGATATATTGGACTATCATATTGGACTGTTGTTGATATATTGG
>OOFG01094062.1:0-10492 GCA_900323295.1 Molva molva | reverse complement strand
CCATGGCACACACACACACACGCACACAAACACAGACACACACACATAGGTGAACACACAGGTACTGTCATGCACGCACACAATCAAGTGCACACAAACACAAACACACACACAAGCACACACAGGCAAAGCATGCACGCACACACACACACGCACACACACACACACACACACACACACACACCCTGCTTATGGGAGAGGTGGGGTCTCATCGTGTTTTTCTCCTGTGACAGCGTTCAACTCACTGGTTGGGGGTGCCATGGGCTTCTCCATCCTGATGAGTGCTGAGGTTTACAGGCACCACCCTGACGTCTGGTACCTGGACGGGACCATCGGTGTCCTCATCGGAGTCATCATCCTCGCCTACGGCATCAAGTAAGGCACACACAACCAGACACACACACACACACACACACACAAAGACAATGGCTCGGTTTTAAAAAATATTACTACTTTGTCAAATGTTTGGGGCTATTTACAGTGGCATTTTTTTACATGTCATTAAGGAGCAGGTAGGGGTTAGGCTATTTTGCTCAAGGGTGTGTACATGTAGACTGTTGACATTGGGGTTTCAACCCAGTACATTTCAGTTGGGAGCCAAAACACCCTAACCACTCGACTACCCTGGTACTTTACGCATATACATGCCCATAACAGTCACCATAGTATACCAGTGAACAAAGTTTCGACATTTTCTGAAGAGTGAGCGTATTCAGTCTATAATCTTCTTCTCTACTTGCAGGCTCCTGGTAGACATGGTGCCACGCGTCAGACAGACCAGGAACTACGAGCGCTTTGAGTGACCACTGCACTGCTCAACTCATCTCAGAGCCATGCATATTACATTACCCATCATGCCCTGCTTCCTCCACTCCCTCCCTTTGCCCATGGCAATGCATAGATGGTACATTTAGGATCAACACAGTACCAGAACACACACACATATACATACTGTCTATGCTCATGTTTAAGTGTTTTTCAGTATTTGGCAGATTATTTCCAGTCTGTGACACTGAATTAGAGTTGATATTAACATGCAAATTCTCCTGAAGTGAAGAAGACATCCCTTCACTGAATTGCTACATAGAACCTGCCTACAAAGAATTGCTATATTGAAACGCAATCGATTACCTTTACACAATTGCTCAAACAACCTTGTTTTGTTGAATGTATTTTTTGGTACTAACCGTGTGATGAATATGGTGTGATAGTTCTGTTTGGGTGTCCTACATCTGAATAATAGATGTATTATTCAAGCCTAACTTTTATTTTGATGAAATTCAATTGATAGACCAGGAAAGATTAGAATAGGTCCTGCTGGCCCTTTTCACACCTTGTTGGATCTCTTTGATGGAAGAGAGATATTACGTGTACAGAGAAATGTGTTTTATTAGTGATGTGCCAAAAGCACAAATGACTATTAGGTTATTTGAAAAGCCTTAGTTTTGGTTTATTATTTTCAGGTAAATAGACAAAGTGCAAATTGTAAAATGTACAAAAGTTTATCGGTAAAATATAAGAAAACAAGAATGTATTAAATTACTTAAAAGTACATATACGGTATATCATTTTTTTATATTTGTTAAAAGAAATGGTTGATTCAAGATGTATTTAATTTCCTTCAGACATACTTAAGGAGATATTGGAATACATTTGCCATAAATAATATAGACATTTAGTTAATCCATTTCTTATGATAATAATATGACATATGGTTTCTTAAAGCGATATAGTTTTGATTATATATCATCCAATTCTTTGAATCAAACCTGCAAAAATGTTTTTTTTCCTGCGAGCATTCTCATGTGCCATCATCGCTTTATATTTATTGACATTTGTTTTTATTTATATTTGTATTGTTTACATTTCTAAATGTTTTGCTACAACAAAAAATGATTGAAAAAATGAATAATTTATAAAAATAATAAATACAGCAAAGCTCTGTGAAAGAACGGATCAGCTAGTTGTATCAAGGACGACAAAGTTTGACGACAAGCTGCTTCTAAATTCCCTCTTGACCTGCTGCTCTTCCTTGTCTAAGTCTTTCTCACGGAGGCCAATGTGCATTAGAAAAGCAAATGTAAATAGAAACAGCACAATGTGAATATATGTTTAATACACTGTTTGGGTTACAGCCACCCATAGCAATATAATGACTCATGTCTTTCTGGGGATTGTAATTCTCCATAAGGAGATTGGACCACGTTGATGTAAGACCAAGTTTAACTTCTGCATCGAATAGGTCGCCGTGTGAACGCAGTGGGTCAACCCTGATCCTAGCATTCATGGTTCTGCGTCTGTAGTTCTGAGCATAGTCAAAAGGCAAAAGACCCCAAAAGTCACTCATTCGGGATAATCTGATGATATTTATCATGTGAGGATGATGTGTCGTACAAATTAACATGTATGCAAACCTCCTCAAACAGTCCATCATAAATGGCCCACAGAAAGAAAACATGGCATGAAAGACGAGGCTGGCCGTCCAGCATCTTCTGTAGGCTACGTAGGAGACGTAGAGACCCAACACAGAAGTTCAGTTTGGCCTTTACGCGACAGACTAGTCAGTATTACTATGTAGTTCTTATCTTTGTGGTTTTGAAGATTACTGTAGACAATCCATGACACCTCACAGTGCTGTAGGATTGACAACGTTCAGTGATCTAACTCTTAAACCTGAAGCCTACGAAATCAGAGTTGTAGGCTTATTTACTGGGAGGATTAAAAAAATATATACATTAATAATATAATATAAACATTCTATGAAATTATGTTAATGTGACCTCCAGCCCTGGGGGGAAAGGATGTGAATGTGTGAGGGTTTTTGTTCTGCCATGTGTTCTGTGTTCTGATTGTGTAATAACAGTGATCAATAATAACGGTCCGCCATAGATGGAAGGTGTAAATAGTTTTCCCGCCGTTTCTACTCACCAACAGCACACTGATTTGTAAACTCTCCCCTATACCCATCTGTACCCGTCTGGTGCATAGAAGACAATCAGTTTCAAAGCAGAACTGTAATCCTGGAAGGCCCAATGTTTACACACTGACAAGCACATTGGTGATATCCAGAGAGCTGATCTGTCTCCACTAGGTGGAGCCCTGAGTATTCAAGAAGACTTGGTTGTATCTAAAAGTTAAACAGCAGTATTTCACTTTTTCACTTAATAGCCATCCCTTTGTTCAAAATGAATTCCAATTACTGGATGTCTGAAGTATGAAAGCCATTCATCCACAGATCCATTGATGTCTGTCTCAATACTGACAAGTGGCTTTCCGAGTTCTTTTGAAATGCTCCAGCCTTCACATCTGTGCTTTAGGTAGACATATTTTGAGTGACAGGACCCAGAAATCTAAAATGAAGGCTATGGAAAAGGGACATAGTGTACTTTCTTTTACCAACCAAAGTTTTTCAATAACTTAAATATTTGTAGTCTTACTTGCGATCTAGGATTTTTACTGATAGAAAACCTACAGTATATCATTTATTATATACTATATAGTTATTATATACTATATTGTCAAAGTTAAGGGTCACACTAGGCATGTGAGGTCACCGATCAACCAATAGAAAATAGTCTAGTCAGGCGATGATATCACTCCAAACGAGTTGTAATGTATGTTTTTTTTTACTATGAGAGAATTTTTACTTCTAGATGCTTCTTTAGGCTACAGCAAATTTCCTTATAGACATTTAAGATTGGCCTGTGCTTTCCATGCCAACTTACAGGATGCCCATATTGCAATCAAATGCAGGTCATAAAAAATGCATAAAAGTAGTACGAAAAAACATTAAGCAATAAGCTCTGCGATGAAAATTTCACCTCTCCATTTGTATTTACTATCAAACATTTTAGATTATAGAATAATGTAAACATCCCCACATTTGCTTTTTTTCCGCTTTATTCTTAAACTTCAATCTAATTGAACTCTTCCCATACACATTACTCTTAGGGCACAAAATGGCTCCCCAACTGATGGGTGTACCATTTATGAGTGTTTAAACTGTAGCTGTATGAATGAATAACGGGCTCTTTACCTCCCGTTTGTATAAAACATGGATCACATAGGTAATCTCTAGATAAAGCTATATATACCACTTCTGTCTCTAGGCTTTGCATGGACTGTTTAGAATTTCCAACAGTGGCAGCAGTTAGTTAGAAACGGTTTAATGTGTGACTTACACACACACACACACAAAAGCACACACTGAAAGTAATATTTCTCAAGTTCCACAAAGTGTTTATAACAATGTAGTATAATATTTGTCTGTTTGTAAATATATTCATGTTATTACAGAGGCTGTAAGCATATTTATGTAAAATAAACATGTGAATTATCTTTGTTCCAGGATGGCGCTTTTTGTTGTGCAATAAAGTTTTATCCTGCTTATTTATCGATAACGTGTTTTATGTTTTGTTTTTTAATGTTGTGTTTGCCAGCACGTACCTATATTCCCTCATTATTATTATATATATATATATATATATATTTCTGTTTTGCTGCTGTTAATTGAGCTCAATTGAATATAGACATATTAAGAATATGATTTGAAAGTGGAACAATGACGAGGGAATATATAATATATATAAACTGTTGTTTAAGAACTAATACAACCGAACACTTGCTGTACACAATTGAAGCCGTACGGTGGTGCTGTGTTCACATGTGAGGCGGGAATGCTAAAAAGCACTTAATGAGATAAGAATTACAGCTCCATTGGTCGTTTACAGATCTTATATTAAGTAGGCTATTCAACTTACTGAGCATCAGTGCAGTAACAGCTGAGATGCAGACGAGATTGTCTGCATCTCTGCAATTATGACCTCGGTAGCTAGACATGTTTATTTAACATATACAGTTTGTTGTGGTTTAACTTTTGATAAGGTCCACTTTGATTGGTATTGGGCTAAACCTTACTCCTAACCCTTAATAGAAAAAACATATGGTTCACTTCATTGGTGTTGGTATCGGTAATCTGGTGGGTCTTCTTCTTCCTGGATTTGTGTGGCTCTATTGTTTTGCATTTACCGTTGCATTTATATTTGAAAAACTAAAAACAATGCCTCATTTTTTTTAATTAAACCTTTATTTTACCAGATAAAGAAATCATCTATTTTTCAAGAATGCCCCGGCAAAGTCAGGCGGCAGCAGTCAACAACCTGACGTTTCAGGTGACAACAATCAACATTCCATTTTGCACAGAAAAATACACATAGAAATAAAGTCCAAGTAACTGCAGAGCAGAGCCATTTAAATAGCTCTTGCTGCCGACTCTCAGGGAGTCTCAGAATGAAAAACATTCATATGTCAGAGAGCTTCGGACAACTTACCCGATATGGCATACAAGGGTCCACAGCCAAGGAATAACCCAGACATATACTCACATTACAAAAAGAAAAACAATCAATTACCTCACTTAACTACTGCACATTCACTTATAAATTAAACCGCTGACATCCGTGGCCTCAATGTTTACTTCCGTGCGTGCTGCGTGTCACGTCTTTGTTATTGTTATTTTGCACATGGGGGTCAGTCCGGACTGTGACCAGTTCACACTGGAATCTGATATTGGCCACATGTAAAACATAATGTGAACAGCCAAACCAAAAAATCGACTCTGAGCAATAAATCCGAATTGAGCATTGACGCTTGCAGTGTGAACGAAGCGCTGACAGCCTTAATGCTAATCGTGTTCTACCAGTAGGTGATGCTAAGTGGCCTCTTATTTGGGCTAGTGCTCTATGGCAGCATACTTGCATGCCTCCAGACATGAACAGCATGGACATCTTGCGATTGTGGGGATTCTGAACGGAACAACTTCTTTACATTTGCATACACTCTTTAAATTCACTGCATACATTAATTCCAAGAAGAAAGCAATTTACCATTCCTTGTGTATTCTCTATTGGAGAGTTGGACCAGCTGTATGAATATTTATCTCTTGTCTTATGTGTTTAATGTATTCAACATTCAACATGCATTTGAATTATTTGATTGAATATGTGTTGCAATTTTCTTGAAATTGTTTATTAATTCCCATTTTCTATTCATTCATTTTTGTTTCACTGTTTGACTTCTAGCGAAAGTCCACTCTGCTGTCCATCCTTGTCCTGGAGGGGGTTTAATCTGAGTATTTCCTGAAATTACCCATAATGACTGCAAAATATTGTAGACAGTTGAATACATTAAATAAACTTCAATGTTACAAGGTAACAACAAATTGCATTTTTTTCCAAATACGTTCTACAAGGTAGAAAATTCACTCCTTTTCAATATATGGTGCTGTATTAATGTAATGTACTATATGTAACTCACATTCAGTTCTGTTTTAAATAAGTGCTGTTTCTTTTTTAAAATACTAGTCACATTGACAAGCTAAATCAAAAAAAATACACAGCCCTATAATATGTGTTAATTTTTGTTGGGTCATCAGCCTAACTAGACTGTGCATGTTGGAAATTAGGTGAGAACCTTTATGTCCCAAAGCAAAATTGTGGTTTTGGGAATCTCTGCCAGAAAGCAGAGACAACATGTTCCCAGATATTCTTGATATCCGTGTTGCTTGAAAAGCACTATCCCATACTTCTCTCATCGACGTGCAGTAATCTCAGGATGCAGGGCTATCCATCCAAATATGAAAACGCACAGCTGTGGCAGGAAAAAAGATATCCATCAAACTTCTACAACTAACCAATGAAAACCAATCACAACAGCCAAACTAATCAATAAATAAAGTGATAGATTATGAAATGGACAGGGTATGGAAAGTCTATCGATATGTAATTGAAAAGCTATCACGTAACTATAATCTGATATTGAAAGTTAAATTAAGTTAAAAATATCAATACATGAACGTGTTCAATATGAAAGGAACTAAATGAGCATGGCCCTTCTCAATTGTAAAAATGGGTAACACTTTACAATATGGGTACATTAATATTATTTAATGCAGTAATAAGCCATATTATAAAGCTTTAGCATAGATGTTAGGGTTAGGGTTAAGGGGAGGGGCAGTAGCGTTAAACGGTCAGTTCCTAAATTTGTTGTGTTTATATTACATTTGCAAAGAGAAATATGTGATAATGAACAAACAAATCTGAAATCTGTCATAAATATATGACCTGCTAAGCCCTTTGAGACTAACTGTGATTAAGGGCTATACAAATAAAATTGAATTGAATTGAATTGAATTGAACAAATAGTTATCAAACATATATCTTCTTCTGGTGTATTTACTGAGTCATTATTAACATTGTGGGGGCTGAGCATGAAGGTTATCTGAATTCATACAAAACTGTATTTCATGCATTAATTCAAAGCAGAACAAATAAATCGCTAAGCTCCAGCTCTATTGACAATCTCTTTTGGAGAATGTCTAGACTCTAGAAATTCTCTATAGACTCTAGAGTGATACACATGAATGCTTCTTGCTAAATTGATCAGTGTAGTGCCATACTGCACTACAGGTAAAACATATTTATATATTTGTAACTTGTTAGAAAGGCCATAGCCAACCATCCATCAGATATTAGTGAAATACTGCCTCTTGTGAGACTTTCTCATTTCGATTTTAGAGCGTTTTTAGAGCGATTGTAGAGGCTTTACCTAGCTAAATAAGGTTTAGTCACCTGAACCCCACTTACAGAGTCAATTGTTGGATAAGCCTGTGCTGTACCACTGTGTGTATTGTTAGCTATTGTCAGCTTCTCTGTTTGTATACAGGGGGTAGTGCACTTAGAAGTAGAGGCTTGAACATTGGGCATTCAGGCTTTTGTCTGGTCTAAACAGGTGTCAAGTGATGCTCACGCTATGAAACCGATTTTAAAACCAGCATGTGACACAGGGTCCACATGTATTTTGTCCCCTGGCTCAGCAACTAAAGCATCTTCCACTGTGCGTTATTATGTTCCACTCTCCATTGGGGAGAGTACAAATTCATCGTTTGGAGATAGAAAAGAAACACTGTTGTTAGTGAAAACAGATCCACGGCGGTTAGAAAATGAATGAGGTTGTTTTCCTGTGGCTCCTGACAACATTCTCCGGTGGTGTAGTTTCCATCGGGGGTGACGGAGGGGTGTCTGCAGTCTGCCCAGCACCCCGTAAGGCCTTCAACGGCTCCTGCTATGAGTTTGTGGGAGTGAGGCGGTCGTTCTGGGGTGCCCAGGCATGGTGTGAGCAAGGTGGAGGACACCTGGCCTTCGTCCGCAGTGAGGAGACCGAGGTGTTTCTCCGGACCCAGCTGGACCCGGAGAGGGACTGGTGGATGGGACTGGCCCCGCCTGCAACTGCAGACGGCAACGCGAAGGAACGGACAGGTAGCGAAAATAAATACATACAAATTAGTATGTATATAAATGTGAATTATGTTTGATTACCCTTTTGTATCATGTTTGGTAAATGATGTACAGTTCTTAAGTTAACATTATCAGAAGTATTAAGCATTATCAAACTGTATTAAGTATTAAGCATTATCAAAATATCCCACAAAAACCCTATTCTGACTGGATGTTATGTGATACAATATACCGTTTTCAACAGAGGATATATTTATATTCTGACTCTCGTCAACGTTTTAGAACTGCAACAATTATGTCTGGATTTGAATTAGAAAAATACGTAGAATCCATCAAAAAATTGCAAAAGAACATCTCCACACAAATGATATGCTATACTTATTACACTGTATTAATCTGAATTGTTTTAGTCAAAGCCAAGATAAAGATAATGCCTGGATTGAAACTTTATACAAGCTGCGTGATTGAAATTAGATAATATTATCTCCCCATTTGTACATTCCTTTAGAACCAAAGCACTAATGTGGTTCCATGCCCCATCTTGCCTTGTGTGTTTAGTTTAATACTTTTTGTTTTTGGTTTAGTCACTTTCATCATTGCTATTACTGACTGTGATCACAGGCCTTGTATCCAAGCAAGAACCAATCAAAAAACATGATCATTATTCAGATGAGTCAAATTAATGAATGTGAACGTATGAGTCAAACGTGTCTTGTGAATGTTTATATAAAATATAGCTGATTTATATATTTCTGATGTGTCTGATTAGAGACCACAAGGCACCACTGTGAATTTTGATTTGGTTTCTTGGAAAGTCTTCACCGCTGCAGAGTTTGTTTGCCTCACTATAATCTGACAGGAGACCTGTGAGCTTGTTTAACGAGCGAATGACTTTCACTCGGTAAAGCTAGTGAAAGTTTTCCCCCCTGTTAAACCCTGCAGGTAGCCTGTATTGGCTGGATGGCTCGGATTTCTTTTACTCCGACTGGGGGAATGGTGTGCCGCCAAGGGTGTGCTCCGCGCACCTCCAGGGAAACTCTTTGTTCCACTGGAAGGCCACCGAAGACTGCCACCAGGAGCTGAACTTTGTCTGCCAGTATGGTCGGTACCTTGGCCGTTTTTCACGAGCCTTTGCCTCTGAATATTTAGCACACCAATTGTTAGCTACCTTATTTTCCCTGTGGTGTAACCCTAGAAACAATCACTGGATGTTTTTGCATTTTTGCGCCTCTGCTAACTCCACACACATCGTTTTTACCATACGTCAATGCCCCACTGAATGTATGGCCTTTGTACCGCACTGAATTATTCAGTTCACTAGTGGCTTGTGGCTATGAATCATTAGGCAGTCTGTCTGTCTGTACAGGACCATTATGAGACCATTATGAGACATTTTGTATCTTTTTTTCGCAAATATATCATAGAATACTATCTATAGCTTATAAATCAGCAATTTCCCAGGACCCCGTATGCATATCAGGTGACCCCAAGTGGGCTCCCGACCCGGAGTTTGGTAAACACTGCTATACACCTATGATAAACATGGCCCTGTAGGCCTTTGAATATGAAACCTGTGCGTATATGTAACCAATACCAATGGAGTGGACTGTATGTGAATGGTGTATGAATGTGTTTCTATCCCTTTATTTCAGAGTCGGGTCGGGCCATAGCGTGTGAAGGCCATGATGTAGAGCTGCCATGCCCGTCGGGTCACGTGATCAAGATCGACGGTGGTTTTTATGGTCGAGAGACCGCTCACTACTGTCGACGACCACTCTCTCTCTCGACGACATCATTCACATCGTACACACCTGAGCAGTGTGCCTCTGTGGAAGTTTTAGAATTATTAGCAGGTACGCAATCTCGTCTTAAAAACAAGTCATTAACCAGTTTCCATATCTATTCGATTGAATGGGTTAGCATCATGACTTGCTTTTTTTTGTGGTAAATCGTTTGATTCATTGAGCATTCTTCTAAAAGCAAGCTCAATACGCATTTAATACACCATGTCACACCCAGGAGAACACACACACTCACACACAAACAAACACACACACACACACAAACAAACACACACACACACACACACACACACACACACACACACACACACAGGTAAATATTGACTTTCTCTGTTGAATAGAGGACTGTTGTTGTGATAATGCACTAACGTCTGGCACCAACCACTCCTGGGATGA
>OOFG01094056.1:0-19601 GCA_900323295.1 Molva molva | reverse complement strand
GGGGGGGGAGGGGCTTTACCCGTATACGGTTAATGCTTCAGTGATGTTGAAAGGGGAGCTTTCACCAACCTCTCGAAATTCTTTAAAGTGGTCCGCTTGCATATGGGTTTACATGTGTATTTTGACTTTCCTTGGTAATTTGCCTTAAAGCCAAAGTACCTCCAAACAGCACTCCTGCTGTTTTCTTTCTCTACCAAAACCGGTCGCGGAGGCGCTGCACTTGACATCATGAGTGTTGTCTAACTTTTAGCTAACACCATCACACACAGAGCGATTGAGACTAGTGCCGAATTACTGCGAGAGACCGCACTGCGAGTGAGTGAGAGGAGGCGTGGCTATGTGGGCACTGTAGCGCTGTTTGTGTTTGACAACACTAACCCCCAGCATCACGGACAGCTCAGTAAAATGTTTTTGTTCTTAATTCTGCTGCATAAACAAAAAGTGAACACGCATATACATACATATATATATATAACATATAAATACGAGACAGAATAACCAATATTCGGGAGCAATGTAGGCTTATTCTACATAAGGCAATAAGCTTACAGCAAGAGCAATGTATGACAGGAATTTTGTTTTCTTTTGCGCGTGAACATAAACATTGTTGCGATTGGTGATCGTTGGTTACAAGTGAATTATTTTGCTTTTGTGTCATTGGCGTAACAACCACACAAAGTTCAAAACAGTGGTGTTGGTCGCACCCAATATTTTCCAGGATTTTGCTTTCAAAAATATTTATAAATGTGTCGGTTCTGAACTAATCCAACGTGACTGACTAAGGGAAAAAACGTTTAGCCGACATTTAGACAAAAAGTCTAAATGTCGGCTAATGTCTTGTCATGGCAACGTTTATCAACGACCAAGAGCAAGCTGTGTAGATTTTTCAGTGAGTGAGTTTCCGCTCATGGATAAGTGGAAGGGGAGTGTTGTTACACTGGGCTGCATACTGAGACTTCAGTCAGTTCAACAGGACTGTTTGGGAAGGTAAATCACAGATTTCTTTCGAGTACCCCCTAGAGGTAACCCCGGGGGTACTAGTACCCCACTTTGACAACCGCTGCTCTAGCCTATCACGTTTAGACATTGACTTCTCTGATTCCCGAGAAATAGCCGTGGAAACTCCTCATGTAGGGAGTTATTACATTTTTCTATTTTTGGTTTTTACCATTATATATTAAGATATAAAGTGACAGCACCGATTTCTCAGACTTCATTAAATGATTGCTTACACTAAATAATTATGTTACACTAACTACAGTGAGGCAATGCAGTATTTCTTTCCTGAACAGCATTTTTAAAGTTTATAATTCCTGGTCATATTCTATATACTTAAATACTGCTAAATTTAAAGGCTGGCTATGGTTCACTGGGCCTGATGATCCTGCTTTTATTGATGACACGCGTAGTAATATGTTTTATTTGCGACTGCAAGCTGTCTGAGGTGTGACACTGTGCTTTATTATTCTCCAAAGCATGTTCTGAGATGTCAGCTCTTGAGCAAACTATTGGTTAAATGTGGGCTTGCTTGATGTACCCCAAGAAATCGTCCAAGCACTTCAAGAGGTGTTTGGACTTGGTCCGATAACATAACCAATCACATTTATGAATTCAGTGGTCATGGCTGGCCCCGCCCACTTAGTGCCAAAAAAAAAAACACCAGCAAAAGCAGAAAAAATATCAGAGCGAGCAGGAAAACATTTTGCAAGCACGACAACAAAGACAGCATTTGTGCACAGGGGGCGTCAGTTGCGTGCCGCTGACGCATAACATTGGGAATGTAGCTCTCAAATGCATATTGTAGGCCTTTCTGTCTACTTATTCCAGAAATTTGCTATTATTTCCTTTGGAATATCTCTCACTATTATCGTTAAAAACGCCATTCACATGCCAGGTGTGAAAGCTTGACAGGTGTAGCAACGGTAACTAAGGGGGCGGGACTTAACAAAGGGGGAATTACACCAAGTTGCAGAATTTGTTTCACATTACTCCTCCCTAGGGCTTAGGGCTGTGTCCTAAGCCCCCTCCTCTACTCCCTGTACACCCACGACTGCGTGGCTACACACGGCTCCAACACAGTGTTCAAGTTCAGCGATGACACGACAGTGATCGGCCTGATCACTGATGGCGACGAGACGGCCTATAGGAGCGAGGTCGACCACCTGGCTCAGTACAACCAGGACAACAACCTCGCTCTCAACGCAGACAAGACCAAGGAGCTTGTGGTGGACTTCAGGAGGAAGAGATTCAAGACCCCATCACCATCAATGGGTCTGCTGTGGAGAGGGTAAACAGCATTAAGTTCCTGGGGGTCCACATCACCAATGACCTCACCTGGGAGGAGCACACCAACCAGGTGGTGAAAAAAGCACAGCGACGCCTATTTCACCTTAGGCGGCTGAAAAGTTCAGCTTGGGGCCCAAGATCCTGGGGGCCTTCTTCAGAGGAACAACGGAAAGCATCTTGACTGGATGCATCACTGCCTGGTACGGGAACTGCACTGCCCAAAGCCGCAAAGCATTGCAAAGGGTAGTGCGGACAGCTGAGAGGATCAGCAGATGTGAGCTTCCCTCCATCCAGGACACCTACAAGGCCCGGTGTGTCAAGAAGGCCCTCAGAATCATTAGGGACCCCAGCCACCCCAACCAGAAACTGTTTGAACTACTGCCGTCTGGGAAACGGTACCGAAGCCTTGGGGCCAAAACCCAGAGGATGACGAACAGTTTTTTCCCCCAAGCAGTCAGGCTCCTGGAGAAATTCATTACCCCCAAACCAACCCCACGCACACTACAACAACAGACTATTGAACTGCATTATATTGTTCTGTAATTTGCACAGCATTTTTTGCACTAGGGAATTCACCGTGGCTGGTACCACTACCACTTGAACACTTTACACTTTACTACACTTCATTACTTATTATTACTTATTATCACTGTTTTAGTTTCTCTACTTATTATTACCTACTTTTTTTGTTTCTTTTTATTTATTATTGTGATCTTGTATTGATGCCGCTACTTATTTTTACTTATTTTGTTATTGTGATCTTGTATTGTTGCTGCTATGTGACTGTTGAGGAACCAAGCCGAAGAATTTTACTCTTGTGTACTCTTGTATGCTAAGATGTAATAAAATAGAATCTGAATCTGAATCAATTGTACTGATCGTTCTGAACGACACATTCATTTAATATTTTATGGCCTTTAACAACTATAAACATATTATAAATGTTCACTGTAATTGTTTCATAGCTGTTTGCCGGCCGGCCCTAAGTTTACAGTTTAATGTCCTCTATATTCAGAAAAAGTTAATTAAAGTAATGTTAGGTCTACATAATAAATCTATAGAGGAGGACAATGTTGGTTCGCTTGACCTGTGTTGCCCAACCAAGAAAGGGCTGTTGATGCAGATAGTCTGCTTTGTGTCAATCTATATATATATCAAGGTTTTTTTCTTTGCTCTTTTTTTGTTCTAATGTATTCTAATGTAATGAGTGCAATTCAAACATTGTTCAAGATTGCTATTTGTGTCAAGTAGCGTACACTGTCTGATATTGCACTGGCTTTTGTTTAAAGCCCATAAAGCCCAAATGGGTTTCCACGGGAGAGATGAGCTCAAAGGAAAGAGGGTAAAATTTGTATATATTTATTACCAAATGCCAAGAACTATCTACACAGTTTCCAATTCAACAGAGTAGCTTGATAGGGTTTGCTGATGATAGTCCAAATCAGTTTATTATGGGATGTAAATTGTTAAGGGTGGGGTAACAATTGGAATCACTCCTCGATCTCCCCGCAATGTTAATGAGAGAGCATAGCACGGTAGTCTATTCTCACTCTTGTTAAGGAAGAAAGTATCGGTTTAAGCCTTAGTCTGGATCATTAGGGTGCCCTATGCACTCCAGTGGCAGCACAACTGGACAACAAGTAAACAGCTTAAACATAAAAGTATGGCCTTAAAAAAAACTGAATTGGGCTCGCTATCTCTTGAATATAAATAAATACAACTACAATTATTTATATTTGTAATTACATTTGAATTATGACAAGGGCCATATGACACGACCAATCAGTCCACAAGGTCATGATAGTCCGGTCCAGCTTCACAGCTCCAGCCTGAATCTCAGAGTGTTCCGTATCACGTGTTTCTCTGCAATAAGCGACGCCACAGCCCAAGGCAACGCGTACTCAAGAGTCACCAGCCCCGCCAGGTTGTAGCGGAACCCAGAGTAGTCCCAGGGGCAGGCCCCCAGGAGCCTCAGCCCCAGGCCCCAGCTGAACTCCCAAAGGTAGATGAACAGGGTGTAGGCCACCAGGCGCATTGCCAGTGGGCAGCGGTGGGCCAGCAGCACGGCGCTCAGCCTTTCCATCAGGCAGAGGGCCGAGGCGTACATGGGAAGGGCCCACAAGCTGCTGTGTCCGGCCAGTCTCCTGTCCCGGGTGTCGTACCAGTCACATGCGGCCGTGAAGGCCACCTCGCAGAGGCAGCCATGCAGGGCGTAGACGTAGAAACGGGCCAATGGGGAGAGAGGCTGGAGGCCAGAGCCATTCGCGGTCGGCTCTGCTGGTGCGTTATCATTCCCACTGGATCCTGTCACAGGAATATAGGTGACATTTTAAAGATAGGAAATCACAATCTTGAGTAATTTGTTTAATTTCCAGAAACTGATTTGTCAAATAAAAGCCAATAAGTAGTAAACTATAAAAATGATACTTTAAAAATCCCCATCTAAACTCAAAAGTACTCAGGCCATCCCAAATCCAACTCAAAGAGAAGAGTTACTACACTTGATATTTGCAAAACGATTTCACAATATCCAAGGTACAACCGAAGTAACCTTCACTTCCCTTTATGCTTTTTTTCTTCCTTTTTTTTATCACATCCGCTGAAGTTCATATTAAAAAAGTCTTAGTCTTAGGTTTTGAAATAAGGCAAATGGAGGCACATGGGTCACAGTCAAATCTGTATCTTTAATGTATGAAAGAAGGACAATCAAGTAACATTTTGTTCCTGTAATGTGACGGATTTGTAAGAAGACTATAATTACACCTCTTTATTTCAAATATTTGTAAAAGGTTGTGCCCTATGTTCTCTTGAGCAACTCATCTATAAACTAAATGGTAAAATTTAAACAACAATCAAACTACACAAAATGAAAAAATAAGCAGGACCTGAACTGAACAAAAATGTGGACACCTAGAACATAGAAAGTGCTTATTGTTCTTCGATTATTGTGAACCGTTAAAAAGGAGTGTCGGTCAACCTTTGAAAGACGAACGCATGCTCAAGCAGATTAACAAAGCTATTAGCAGGGCTTAACAAGATAAGAAATCCTTCAATCCTCAACAACACATTTTCAACTCGACACATGTATCTCCAAGACGTGTCAATAGTCAAAAAACAAAGACAAAATGCACCTCTAATTGTGTCAGTTACCTCAAAGAACGAATACCTCATTCAACAGTGCATCCGTGACACTGTTACTATCCACTGCTGCCCTTACCAGTAGCTACTACATCATGCCAGAATATGCTTGGTTGACAGCAGCAACAACATGTAAACATTATGGTAATATCCAAGGCCCAACCGTCCAAACAAACCTAGACTCTCACCTGGGTTTTTTATGCCGGAAGAAGAAGCCCTCCTCATGTGTAGCGTCTGTGCCTCCATCCCGGGTCAGCTCAGGATCCCTGTGGCTTCAGATTTGATCCTGCCGTCCCATGTGTGTGTGTGTGTGTGTGTGTGTGTGTGTGTGTGTGTGTCTGTGTGTCTGTGTGTCTGTGCGTGCATGTGTGCGCGCGCGTGTGTGTTTAAGCTAAACATTAAGCTGTGTGTTGGACAATGTGGGCAGAGGGAGATAGCGATGTCTCTGTCATAGGCAGAGGTCATGGCAAGCCCATGAGGAGACCAAAGATAAATCCTGTGTGTACATGTGTGTTATGTTACTTTCTTGTTTTCCCTCTGTTGTCATGTGCAAGTGCCAGTCAATTAACCACTTTCATCATCCTCCCGCCTCTACCGTCAGCTCATCCGGTTCCACCAGTCACCTTATCAGTTCCCAGCAAGGGAACTGATGTGAGGCCTGCCAAACATTTAAAAGACAGTATTGCTAGGCTAGCTCTCTCTCTCTCTTTTAGGTCTGCCAAGGGTAACCCTGTTTGTGTTCTCTAGTGAGGTTTGATAGGATTCCAGATCCTTTGGTGTATATATATATATATTTGTCCCTTAGTTTCCCTGCTTGTGTTTATTGTGAACCGTGTGTTAGCCCCACAATTTCTATGTTCTTTGTTGCTACCTTGCGGTCTTGGGACAGGTAAGACAGAGGCCTCAATACATTTACAACATGTAGTGCTGTTCTCTGTTTAGACACTGTTTCAGGTAAGGAGTGTTGCTACCAACTGTATTTTTGGGTTATTTAAGATTAGGGAAGTAGACCTGTGGTCTTCTAGGCAGCTTTGCCTTCCTGTGTTCGCTTAGCTCTATTTTTGTTTGGTTCTTTCTTTGGCAACACTAGTTGCCAAAGAAAGTCCCAAGGCCCAAGTCCCAAGGCCTGGTTGCATTGTGGTGTTGTGCTTCTTTTATGTTTTATGTTCACCAATTCCCCAGTAAACCCATGGTCACCATCTGTTTCCAGTCTTTTATTGTTCACCCACAACTTGCTCATCTATCATCCATAACCCGGCCATTTTACATCCGTTACCTCCCCCACTACCCCTAGACAGTGGGGTTGTAACATATTTGGGGGCTCGTCCGAGGTAGAAGAGCATTTTGTGTGTGTATAATATTGTGTCCGTATACAATATAGGTGCTTGGTTAGTTCTAGAGTTGTGTGGCACAACCTAGCTAAGTAGTGCTGTGTATGTTAAAGGGGTAGGGATATGGCTACCTTTGATTTAGATGAGTTTATCAAGGACCCCTCCATTTTTGTTTTTGACCAGTGCAGGAAGACAGACTTGTTGGAAATTGCGGAACACTTTGGTGTGTGGGTTTCGCATTCTCTTAGAAAAAAGAAGCTTAAGACAGCGGTGTGGGATAAAATGCTAGAAAGGAATGTCTTTGTCGACCTGAGTCAACCTTAGCTCCTTCCCCTGGGGAAGAACCCAAGTCATCAGTAGGTGCCGACATGTCCGCCAGGAAGGAGAAACCCCCGGCTACCTTGCCAAGGTTTGAGGCCTTTCCCCCTAGCTCCTCTGGGTCAATGGTTGACGCCAGTTGAAGGTCCGGTTAGCCCTTCTTCACTTAGAGGCCCAGGAGAAGGCTCAGATATTTGAGGCACAGGAGAGGACTTGGAGGCTGAAGCATGAAATAGCTCTGCGTAAGCTGGAGATTGAGGCAGAGACGGACAAGCTGAAGCAGATGGCACTGCAGAGTGCTGCAGTGCACGCCACTTCAATAGCTTCTCCAGGTACGCACACACATCCACTACCTAGCGCATATGATGTAAGGAGACAACTAGCGTTACCTCCTTCCGCAAAGCAGAAGTTGATGCTTAAGTCAGATGGAACACTTGGGTTCTGTACAGACTTTAGTGGTGTTTGGACGATGGTGTTCGAGAGGTTGGCGAAGGACTGTTCTCAATTTGACCAAATCTGACTTCAGGAAAGCGACTGTCACCTACTTGGGTAAGCAGGTGGGTTATGGACAGGTTCGTCCAGTTGAAGCAAAAGTCATGGCCATAACAGGTTTCCCTGCACCCACTACCAAACGTGAGTTGCATCGGTTTCTTGCCATGGCTGGCTACTATAGATGCCGGAACTTTGCCGGAACTTCTCTGCAGTGGTTGCCCCATTGACTAGTTTGCTCAGTGCTACTAGACAGTTTGTTTGGTCAGCGGATTGCCAGCATGCCTTTGATTGTGGTAAAGCTTTAAGGTGCAGTGCCCCTGTGCTCGCCGCTCCAGACTTTGCGCTACCATTTAAATTAGAGGTAGATGCCAGCGTCCTGGGAGCTGGTGTTGTGCTGTTGCAGGAAAGTGCGGATGGAATTGATCACCCTGTTTGTTTCTTTTCTCGTAAATATGATAAGCACCAACTAAAATATTCCACCATTGAAAAGGAGGCATTGGCCTTACTATTGGTTTTGCAATATTTTGAAGTTGATGTTGGATCTAGTTCTGTTCCACTAGACCCTTCCCTGTGAGGCCTTGGTGGGAGCAAAGAGAGGATCATGAAAAGGACTATTCACTGCTTTTAGCTTTATGCTTCATCAAAAATTTTGATTTATCAAATATCTTGGATGTCTTATTTTATTTGATTGAAAGTTATGTGTTTGTGTTAATGTCCCTCCCTGTGTTCATGTTTCCTTGCATGCTAGCCTGTTTGTTTGAGTTGCTTGGATGATTAGTTAATTGGTGTGCATGTTTAATGTGTGGGTGTGATCCCAACTGATAGGCAGCCTGGTTTAAAAATCAATAGTGGACCACGCCTTGGTGGCCTGTTCCTGCTCACCCACAAGTGTTCTGTGTTCATGTGAGTTTTTGTCTTCCTACGTTTAGTTCAGTTAAATGTAAAATTAAATTACTTGTCTTCTGCGTTCAAACCCTGTTTGGATGGCTTTATTTGTGGGAATCTGAGTAGGGAGGGGACAACTTCCATGTTACTGGCTGGTTCCCCTAGGCCGGCCGTAACTTTGTGTGTGTGCACCTCTTCCTTTCACACTTATGTGTTAACATGGCATTGCATGCATGCATGATAGTGAGTCTCACTGAATCTAAACATGGCCAGAGCTTATCGCTTAACTTCAACTGAGCTGAATGTTAGAGCAGCCGAATTAGGCTTTTACCAGAGGAAACCAGTGAATGGGTGTTTTCTGTAAACTCCATGACCCCATAAAACAGGCTAAATAGGCAAGTTTGGAAGGTACAGATTTATTTATTTTACATCCAGATCAATATTTAAATACATTTTGAAGGCATGAAAACATATTATTACACTTTTGTTACAAGACACTGTCTTGTAACAAAAGTATTGTCTGGGAAGAGGTTGGTTAATTTCCATTGCCTCTTTGTTGAAAAACAGCCTGAATGTTTTGTCAAGGCGTAGTTTCAGACCATGTAAACAGTTGTTTAAAATACTATTGTACAGACACAAACATGTTTACACGTTCATAGGTTGCAAGCAGGTGTCTTGATTCCTATGTGTTAGTAAGTGTTAATGTCTTAAAGAGCCAGTGAGCCCACTGTTTCAGATGGAATTCGAACACTGTGATTTAAAAAAATGCTTTTTGGGCTGAGAGTTTTAGGAAAGAGGGGGGCGCGTTATCCCCATGGTTACGACCCACGCCAACTTTATGATACTTTTTTAGTACCGTCGTTGTGTAACGGTTCTGAGCGTTATAATAAGCGATGTTGTAGATGAAATGCCCCACACACCGTAGCGTTATACTCTATGTGGCCAGGAAGCCTTACCCTCAGACGCGGGTATTAAATAAATCGCAGCTCAGACGGAGCTTCACCATCCACACACACCGTGGCGTTATACAAGAAGTGTCCGAAAAGCTAAACTTTCTCGCGGACACCGCAGGACACCGCAGTCCACCGCTGCCCAGACAGAGCTCCACCCGTCCACACAAACCGCGCCGCCGGTGCCCCTTGGTCCAGACGTCAGACTACCTCGGAAAAGGTAGTCACTGGGACTTATTTCAGTAACAGCGATAAAATGGCATAGATTACTATGTTGACGATCATATAAGACAAATTAACACGTTTAAAAAAAAATAGTGTAGGACTTCTTCCCTACTATCAAGCTAGCGTTTTTTCTAAAAGGATGAGTCAGTTTTTGTAGATGGGAAATCAGAATGGCTTTCATTTCAACTTTTTCAAAGTTTCACAAATCTTGTCCCTAGCATTCTTTTGTGTGTATCATGTCGTGTATCCTCAGCATATCATGAAATTGCAAGCCCAGGAAGGAAGTGACTTACGAAATAAGAGCGAGAAAGGGCAGAACCAGACCGACCACTTGTTGCTGCACTCCATTTGCTGCTTTAGTGAAAGCATGTCTGCACTAGTAGACTGACACAACTGTTGAATAACCTCTGCATTGCTCTCCCATCTATCTGATCACAGGGCTTTATTGGCTGGAAGCGGGTATGTACAGAATATTGTTTCCTTACTAGTCTCACTATTTATCTTAATGTTATGTGTTTGTAAATACTTTGGATTGCATATTCACATAGACTTTAACTAATGATAAGGAAATTAAACATTCATACAATTTCCACATTATCTACCTTAGAGGGACAAGTTCAAACCAGTTCAAACTGATCACAAAATAAAGTAAATTTATTGTTTCAACACATTTGCCAGTTGAACATGTTCCTACACGATTCTTTACTGAGCCCAGGTAAACTGTTATGGTATTCGCTGGGATGCTTGTCAAGGACTTATGCTTAAAAAGCACTTATATTTTCTACCAAATATGTGGACGTCTTTCTGGATGTCTTTATGCCGCTGAAGCCCTGTGTATGTCCAACTGGTACTTACATATATATATGCTCTCTCTCTTCTCTCGCTCTCTTGCTCTCTATTCACTCTTTTTCTCTCTATATTTCTCCCTCTCTCCGTTCATCTCCTCATATACAAATATACATATGCCTATCCCTTTATGCATCCCAGGTGGAGAATTGTGAATAGTGAATACGCCATAGGAGAGTGCAAGGAAAATACACAGGAGATCATACCATTCTCTGAAGAAAACCAAGAATGGCCTCGGGAACACTTACCCCGAGACCGTTCAACCTCACCAACAGTTCCACCATGACCTGTCCAGAGAATCCACAAACACTGGTGGGCAAAATCCTGCCTCCAGTCCTCATCCTAGAGATGATCGTGGGCTTGCCGGGGAGCTTGTTGGCATTGTGGATCTTCTGCTTCCGCCTGAAGGACTGGAAGCCCAACACTCTGTTCCTGTTCAACCTGGTGCTGGCCGACTTCTTCCTGCTGGTCAGTGTTCCTTTCCGGATTCACAACCTTATCCTCGGGGAGTACTGGGTGTTCGGCCAGGTGTGGTGCCGCGTCAACCTCTTCATGCTGGCAGTCAACCGCTCAGCCAGCATCGGCTTCATGACCACCGTTGCCGTGGACCGCTACCTGAAGGTGGTCCACCCGCACCACCGCCTCAACCGCATGAGCAAGATCCAGGCGACCCGGTTGGCCGGCCTGATCTGGACCGTGGTTCTGGCCCTGCGTATCCCGCTGCTGTCCGTACCCCTCCTCCAAAAAGAAGGTAATATTTCCTTGTGCCGGAGCTTCGGCTTCAAGAAGTTGGGGCCGGTGATAATACTGCACTACGGCGTCTACATGGTGGAGTATTTCCTGCCGCTGCTGATGTTGATTTTCTGCACGGCGCGCATCTCCGGCGTCCTGCACCAGCGGCAGCTGGACAAGGAGCAGAGGGTGCGTCGGGCGGTGCGCACGGTCGCCGCCATCGTGGTCGTGTTTGTGGTCTGCTTTACGCCGGGTATCATCGTAGGCCTAATTGGGCTAGTTTTCCAGAAAAGGCCTGCGGACTGCGCGAGAGAAGGTATGGTGAGTCAGATCTTCAGGGTGTCCATCGGCTTCACTTACTTGAACAGCGCCCTGGACCCCATAATTTACAGCCTTTCCAGCTCCATGTTCCGCGATGCCCTCAAGAGTTTGTTCTACAGTCTGGCTGTGGGGGAGCAGTATCGTGCAGGAAGGAACCGTCATAGAAGCACGAACACTGACGGTTGAAAATAACAATGACAATGCCCTGTCATTTCAAAACGATTATGATTAACAAACCATGCCCAAAGTCACAGAAAACCATGATAATACCATTGAGCCCTTGGTTGGTAAGTTGCTTCCACCATTGCCAATCAAACTCTGAAAGGTCAAATCACATCCCTCCTACAATATATCCTGCACTGATATCCTGTTTACTTATTTATATTTCAGATCACAGCAGGATATTATCTGTTTTAATTTGCATTTGTTTTTTAATCTGTGAAAAATGTATCTGCTCCGTCCGGTTATCAGTGTTATTTAAAAAAATATGTAATTGAAGGCATACCCCACATATGTATCTATCCATCAACATAAACAAAAACAAGGAAAACAAAAAATAAATAAAAATAAGAAACCAGCAAGATAATGATGTCCAGATATAGTATGCTTATATAGTTTTGCTACAGTTGCTTTATTGTATGTTATTTGCAGTTGTCATTGTGCCTTCTGCATTTACAAATGTTTAAGAAATAAAGAGAAATCTATTCCAGTCGTTGAATACTGTTTACGAGTAGTGTGTCTGCTGCTCTGTATTGCGTATGTAGAGGTTCTGTGATTCTGTCTTGTTAACAGTATTAGAGATGGGTCTTTCTATTAGACAAGAAATATAAATTCCAAGCAAACAAAATGAAACACTTCAATGAGTTCTGGCACTGGAGTTAATTATTTTTTGGGGCAAGATGGTAACCAAGGTATTGACTTGGGGAGCTATAGGACCTATATAGCTCCTTATAGGAGCTATATATATTGAGCTATATAAAATAATTTCCTAAAATAGAAAAAAATATATTTGCGCAGTATAGCTTCAACATATGCCCACTACTAATAATTGTATGGTACAATTAATGGGCGAATACAACGTAATGGGCGAATAATAGGCTTATATATATTTGTCTATTATAGTATTATAAAAAATAAGTCCACCCATCTAGTTTATTATCTGCGGCAACCACTAGATGGCAACATCAAACCCGTAAAGTAGTTGAAAAGCATGATAGGATACAGGAGGACATCTGAGAAGTGACTGAAAAACTGACTCGGTCACGGTCCTTCTTATTTATTGCTTGATTATAGCACCATTTATACGTAGAAAAACAAGACTTAATAACAACAAAGGGGGATTTGCGTGTTTAAATGCAGTTGTTTGTTTTATTAAATTAATAAGGCAGGTGTCAATTTCAAACTGTCCTGATTGCTGTTTTGCCGGGACTACTTCCGGGGCAGGGGCTGACTGATCAGTGAAGTGGTTTGGGGGAAAGTAACCATTGTTGTTAACTGGGTCGATGCTGTAGAGTTTAACTGCAACTTCTCTACAGCCTTACCGAAGCCACAGGAGTGGAGCTTTTGGTGTGTCATGAAAGAAATGTCAAGGTAAGCGATGCATCAGATGTATTCCTCTCCATTTGCACTTCCTTTGCGTTAGCATCAGCAGCGGATTCAAAAGAATAGGCTAACGGCTAACATGCTAACCATCAAAACATCGTAAAAGGCCTGTGGCTACCGTTAGCTGGTTGGTTTGCAACAAGTACACCGATATCGTAGTATTAAGCCCAATGCTGTTAAAAATAACATTAGGACGACTGGTGCTTTGTGGCGATATTAAAGTTGATTTATCCAGTCCGTTAATGACAGTTTGCTGTCCCGCTTATCGGGTGCTAACCTGGTGAAGTCTACTGCCTAGCGTCCATAGCGTGTCCAGCCTGTTAGAAGCTAATGAGGGCTAGTACCTCAAACATAGACATTAAACAACGTATCCACACCAATTACGATTGTTTTGAAAAAAAAGTCGAATTCTGCCTTCAAATAGTACAAAACTACTTTCAAGTGTTACTAGCCTTACTGTTTGTGCATCCTTAATAGCAGCTTATTTCCAATACTTATTACCAACTTTCAATGGATACGTTTTGGGTTTGACACTTTTTGTGTTCTCAAGCCCATTCGATCAAGCATTGGTTATGCAAACATTTTTTGTATCAACAGAAATATGCTTCGGTAAATCACTTGTTTTTCACATGATGGTGATTGCTATCATTGTTTTTTTGTATTTGACGGGTTGTTTGCTTGTGTCCTATCTTTTAGCGGGCAGCAGCCTCAGAAACATTATGGCATCACCTCTGCCATTAGTCACGCACCCCCGCGAGAAATAGATCACCAATACACAAAGAAACTCAGCGATGCTATGAAACCATTTGGGGTGTTTGAAGATGAAGATGAACTAAACCATAGGTGAGAAAGTATGGCATGTAAGGTGGAGTGATTCATAATTTGGTAGGCCATATATGCCACACTATTATTCAAATGGATTTCAATCTTAATGGTTAAAATGTGTTTGACCTTTAGTGTAAAAGTGTGGTTATTTACTAGCACATCCAAGGGTGTTTTTATAATCCAAATGATTACATTATTGATTGTACCTGCCTCATTTATGCATGGATATTTAAGTTTTTGTTACGTTTATTTGAATACATGTTAGGTTTTTGGTTTTGAAGGGTAAGGACCATTGATGTGATTCATTTTTATTTCTATTTTCAGACTTGCAGTTCTCGGGAAATTAAATAACTTTGTTAAAGAATGGATATCAGAGATCAGTGAGTCTAAGGTAGGTTATATTGGGAGGTTTGCTGGAACATTAGCTGTCTTCTATATGGAGTCATAAAAGGTGACTATAGAACAGCCCTTAAAAAGAAAAAGGATTTGCTTTGAAAATAACAAATAGTGACGTACTGAAATGTTAATGCTTTGTTTTTTTTCTTTTCAGAACCTTCCCCCATCTGCAGTAACAAATGTTGGGGGCAAGATATTCACATTTGGTTCTTACCGGCTTGGGGTGCACACAAAAGGTAGTCTCAATTTCTATGTGTCCTAATCATGATGCTACATCTAGCTTGACATTACATTTAGGAGACATTACAGGTGGCTGATGTTTGCAGTTTGTTTGCTTTGCAGGAGCTGATATCGATGCCTTGTGTGTGGCTCCTCGTCATGTAGAGAGGACTGACTTTTTCCAGTCGTTCTTTGAGAAGATTAAGCTGCACGAAGAGATCAAAGACCTCAGGGCAAGTGTTCCATTGAAATCACAGCAGTTATAATTGAAGCAAAGTTTTAAATAAAAACAAGTAAACGGTACCGAAAACTCCACCTGCTGTCACAGTTATTCCACAAACCTGCTGGAAAAGGTAACTACTGGACGGTTGTGGTGACTCACTAAAAAGAATTGGACTACTGCAGGAATTACCTACCAAACCAATGAAGGAATACATTTAGACCATACGTCGCTGATTATCCACGTGTGTGCGTTTGGAACAGCACATCCCCTCTCTATGCACTCAAGGACAAGATATCCCCACTTAGAGTCTCTGGGAGGCTGTTTACTATAGCTCCTATAGATAAGGAAGAACAGATGGTTGTGAACATGTCTAACCGAGTTGAGCACTAGCCGGGTGCTAGAGCTTGTAGCTGGCCGATTTTCCTTTTACCCAGCTATTGTTTAGAACCTAGATGGCCACTAGGTGAATAAGGCCCATTACCTATAAACTGTATTTTCCTGGGAGTTGCCCTGTCTTGATGTGGCCTCTTTGTAATTCCAGGCTGTGGAGGATGCATTTGTACCAGTGATCAAGTTCAAATTTGATGGGATAGAGGTATGTTCATTTTAAGTTTCGGCTGTGCCCGTGTCTGTGTACCTTGCTTAACTTTTCACTAGGGCTGTCAACATGTTGGTCACCAATCAGTACTCTTCTGCTTCCAATGGATGTGGGTTTCTTACAAAGCCTCAGCTTGTTTTAAAATGAATGTGTCCTATGGCGTGACATCTGGGTAACCCAATAGTACACATACAAAATCAAAATAAAGTGTTGATAAATCACATGACCAGATAGTGTTTGATAAACCAAATATATTCATAGAGCTCATCTTGCTCATGCTAGAATGGGCTTTTTGACAACAAATGTTTGTCACCATCAAAACAAGCACTAGCAATACTAATGTTGTGTAACATTGACATGCAATACACATAACTGAATATAGCTATGCTTTTCTGAGGTGTAAAAAACAAAGGGAAAACCAGTTTTAAGAAAATGTTATTTCCCCCCCTGACTTATTCCCTTGTAGTAATCCAGGATTCAGTCTGCTATCTTTCATTGTATGTTCTCATATAGTTTCCCCTCCGTATGCTCAGATTGATCTGCTGTTTGCCAGACTGGCCCTGCAGTCCATACCAGACAACTTGGACCTGAGGGGAGACTCCATGTTGAGGAACCTTGATATTCGCTGTATACGCAGCCTCAACGGTAAACACTGCATCTTCTGCTGGCCTTGATGTTTACAAGATGTCTCCAAGTCCTTTGTGATTGTGGTTGTAATGCCATCCCTCTGTGGACACAGGGTGCAGAGTGACAGATGAGATTTTGTACCTGGTGCCAAACAAGGAGAACTTCAGGCTGACTCTGAGAGCAATCAAACTATGGGCCAAACGTATGTGCAGCATTTTTTTTCTTTCCTATACCTATTTCCTGTTAAGCAGGGAACTGCAGTTCATTAATGTTTACAAAAGACTTAGAGAAATGTCTCTATGTCTCTATGCGACCCGACCCCGGATAAGCGGATGATGATGATGATGATAGAGAAATGTGTGTATTTTGGTTATTCAGCCAGTTTTTATTTCCGGGCAGCTTGTATCGCATATTGTTGTATTGTATCTGTATCTGTGTGCGTGCACGCAGGTCGCGGGATCTACTCCAACATGCTGGGTTTCCTGGGTGGTGTGTCGTGGGCCATGCTGGTGGCCAGAACCTGCCAGCTCTACCCAAACGCTGTGGCTGCCACCTTAGTCCACAAATTCTTCCTGGTCTTCTCCAAATGGTAAGGTTGTCTTGTCCCTGCCCGCACACAAACTGTTACAACTCGCTGTTCAGTTTCACTCGGATTTGCTGCACTGTGACTGTTCTCTTGCTGTAGATGTTGTTTGATCAAAGTCCTGTTGGCGAAAGAATCATTCACTTTCATGGGCTTCAAGTGGGGCTGATCAGAATTTTGATTTGTCAATGATTCTTTTGAAGGGAATGGCCAAACCCGGTGCTTTTGAAACAGCCAGAGGACAGCAACCTGAATCTGCCAGTGTGGGACCCTAGAGTGAGTATTTGGTCAACATTGTACTTTAACTAGATTTATGACAATTCCAGATTTCAGACACCTATTGATTTATGACAATAGGTGTATATGCACCTGTTCCATGAAAGGCTGTACTAACTATTACTATCCCAATCCCTGTGTTTAGGTCAACCCGTCTGACAGATACCATCTGATGCCTATCATTACACCGGCCTATCCCCAGCAGAACTCCACCTACAACGTCTCCACCTCCACACGCACCATCATGAGCGAAGAGTTCAAATATGGTCAGTCGATCTGGGAAGGGTGACACACACACATAATGCATACAATCAGGATGGCACCATTAGTTGATATACAGTGGTTTTATGATGGATGTGCACTTTTGATATGTATGCATATCTACCAACCCATGTCCTGATGTGCTTCCAATAGGTCTCAGCGTCACAGATGAGATTCTTCAGGGTAAAGCGGAGTGGTCCAAACTCTTTGAGCCTCCCAACTTCTTTCAAAAGTACAAGTAAGTGTTCTTCAATGAGAGCGATGACCTCATGAAAGCCTGTTGTGATTGCTATTACAATTTCAAGTTTTGGTGTAATATGAGCAGACAATTTAGCTGGGTAACATGACAACGTTGTGTTGTTATATTTCACACATTCTCATACACATGCACACACATCCACATGAGCTATACTGGAGACAGTAGTTTGGATACACCACTTCTGTGCTGTATTTCCTAAATGCTTAAAAAAACATCAGATATTAGACCTCTAGTGTAATGATCTTGGATACTTTATGTTGTCTTGAACTCTAGGCCGCAGATTCTCATAATGCTTACTGCGTCACTACATGCACCAGCCGTGAGGCGCTTCAGATTAGGTTTAATTTTGTTGTGGCCCAGTAAATTATGTGTAGTAATTTGCTACACCGCACCAGACCAACATGTACACTGCATCGCTTCGTGATTTGGGTTATTCTTTCTGACTTACTGCATATTTTAACAATTTGTTTCAGACATTACATCGTTCTTACTGCCAGTGCATCAACAGAAGAAAATCACTTGGAGTGGTGAGTACAGTGTTGTTTTTTTTATTTTTTTTTATTGTCTCCAAGTCATTGATTGCTCACTTAATTACAGTAAGCTAGACTGTATAGCACACAACACTATTGTTATTGTTGCTTTCATGGGATTATACACAAATGAAAACCCTTTTATAAATATTATATTCTATTACTGGCAAGTCTGGTCCGCCTGTTGCCACTAAATATAATGCACCTTTAAAGCTAGGGTAGGCAATTTGGAGAAACCAGCCAGAGTAAGCGAGTTTTTGAAAGTATCCAACCGAAAGAATCCCACCCCTCCCTCCAAAGCCACTTCGCAAAATGCATGACTAGCTCACTAGCTTTATCAATAGGTCTGCGTAGCCTTGTGGAAGACTCCAGGCATGCACAATGAGTGCACGGGCAGAGTGTGCGCATGTAGCTGGGGAGGTAGGTAGACAGACGGGTAGGTCGTCCAATCATTTTATTTGGGCTTATTACAGGCAGCAAAATATACCAGCTTTTTTAATTTTGTCTGTCAGAGCAATTTATTTATTGATTACTGTCGGGATGTTGATAAAAACAAATATGACAAAAAAAAATGCTTCAAAAATAAATTGCCTACCCTAGCTTTAACAGAACTGCAATATTTACAGAGTCGCAATACAATAACGGCACTCACAAATCGTGGTAATATGGTATCCTGAGGTGCTTGCCGATTCCCATCCCTAACAAATGGTTTTTTGTTTTTTGAAGCTCCACCTAAAGACCCTTCATGTTTCCTCCTTAGGATTGGCCTGGTGGAATCCAAGATCCGAGTGCTGGTGGGGAACCTGGAGAGGAACGAGTACATCACCCTGGCCCACGTCAACCCCCAGTCCTTCCCGGGCTCCAAGGAAAACCGTAGCGAGTGAGCATTTTGTGGTTGTGTTAAATATTTGTTGATCAATATGATATGGATGCATGGCAAATGGGTAGATATTTGCATAGATTATTCCAATAGGGAAGGGAGTTACTATTTTCAGGTACTTTGAGTTCTGGTGGGAGTAGAGAGGATGTTTCACGATCAATTAGTTGTATATCTAAATTTGGGATGCACTGATACCAGTACTCGGACTCGGGCCCGATACTGTGCTCATGTACTTGTAAAACTTCTCCGATACAACCACCCGATACCAGTGAACCCAAAACGTTTTTTTGGTTTTTTTAAACCCAATTTAGAGAATAAAGGGGCACCGGCGTGGTGTGTGTGGATGAGTGGAGCTCTGTCTGGGCAGCCGTTGACTGCGGCGTCCGAGAGAAAGTTTAGGTTTTTAAAAACTTATTGTATACCGCTACGGTGTGTGTGTGTGTGTGGATGGTGAAGCTCCATCTGAGCATCGATTTATTTAATACCCGCGTCCGAGGGTTAGGATTCCCGGACACCTATAGTATATCGCTACGGTGTGTGGTGCATTTCATATACAACATTGCTCATTATAACGCTCATACACAACGGCCGTACTAAAAAAAGTATCACAAAGTTGCCGTGGGCCGTAACCATGGCGATAACACGCCCCCCTCTTTCCTAGAGTCTGGCGTGTTTTTTAAACTAATGGTCTTAAGTACTCATATCGGTACTCGGTATCAGCAAGTACCCAAATGTAAGTACTTGTATTTGTACTTGGTCTGAGATAAAGGAAAAAATGGAAACGGTGCATCCCTAATC
>OOFG01094048.1:0-11376 GCA_900323295.1 Molva molva | reverse complement strand
TGTACCTACAGAACCACCAGAACATACAGAGTAACATCACACTCTGGACCGTAGTGTACCTACAGAACCACCAGAACATACAGAGTAACATCACACTCTGGACCGTAGTGAACCACCAGAACATACAGAGTAACATCACACTCTGGACCGTAGTGAACCACCAGAACATACAGAGTAACATCACACTCTGGACTGTAGTGAACCACCAGAACATACAGAGTAACATCACACTCTGGACCGTGGTGTACCTAGAGAACCACCAGAACATACAGAGTAACATCACACTCTGGACCGTAGTGAACCACCAGAACATACAGAGTAACATCACACTCTGGACCGTGGTGTACCTAGAGAACCACCAGAACATACAGACTAACATCACACTCTGTATGTTTGAAGAATATATTGAGGAAGATCCTTACTGTGCTGTAAAGTTGTCCACTGTTGCTCATTGCGATGAAGAGTCCACTCCTCACACCAAAAAGCGTCACTACACCTCTCTCCACAGGGGACATTTCTAACAGACCTGGGGGGAGAGCGGAGTCACAACCTAAATAGTCTCTGGCACATACATGTCATGAAAACACATCTTTAAATCTTCTGAATACCTGAACCACTAAGGAGGCGATAGATCTCATTCTTTCTTTTGTTGAGCAAATGTATTATTATGTGTATAGCTGTTATATAGTCGTGTTTCTGATCATGATTTGTTTAATCCACTTAAAACAGAGTTTAAATTGTGCATTGTGATTGATATGAGCAATTTTAGTCCAGAGTGAAACCTACCAATCTGATCACCTTAACACCAACCAACTTTTTTTCTCTCAAAAGGTTTTTAAAAAACTGTGTCATGATTGCAACTGTCTGATTCAGATCAGTGCTGCTATGTGACTGGCACCCAAGTAGTGCCTTATACAAGACTTTCTGAAACAATAAAGTGAAGAAGAAGAAATGTGCTGAGGAGGCACATTTCTTCGTCTTTAAGATGCTTGTAAAATGGTGATAGCAAACAGGTTATGTTAAACTACACTAAATATGTTGTGGTACTTTTGAAAGACTACAATGCAATATTGCAATTCATTTGAATAAGAAGTCCCTGCTAAATGCTATTATCAGATGGGCTCCAAATACTTTCTGACTTAAATACTTTCATAGTTAAACATATCCAGTACATACAGTTGTTGGCCTATATTTCAAAGCTCCAATGACACAAATAAAAGTAAAATGATGAATTATTAAACACATTGGCTACTCACGGCTAGAGAAACAAAAGTTGCAAACAAACCGGCTTACTGTATCTGTCTTCTTTATGTACTCCAGTAATCTTTCCGTCCGGCAGGACCTCAATATGAAAGCCGATGCCCACTTGGCAGTACAGCCTCCTGTGTCTCTTTATTCCCATGAGGTGTGCTCCATCCTTAGCCAACTCATCACCTTGGTCCCACTGACTACCCCATGTCCAAGCCTGGGGGGCGTTGCACGGTGGGGTTTCTTCTTGTCCCAGTCTGCGCTCTACTGTGACGTTGGAGGTCTTTCTGACCAATGGGAAAGCGGCAGAGGACCAACATTGGACCAGGAGTCCACAGAGGAGCAAAGGAAGCAGGGACATTTGGATGGACCGCAAGCCAATCTCTTTGTTAAAAAAACAAACACACTTTTAAATAAATAGGATTCTTAACGTCCTATTTGTCTTGTAATATATGAAAAATATTTTGAAATATATATATGGTTGGAGAATAGTATGGCTATGACTGCAAATATTATTAAAGCAATACTTTAATAATAAGTATGCTGTTATCTCTAGTTATCCAAAATCCAGAAAATGCTAAAGAAATATCCAGCAATTGTTCTCTTATTTTGAAACAAGCTATAAGCATGTGGTTATCATGCTTATATATGCACTGTGTTAAAGTATGACATCACGGACTACCTGCTGTTAAGGCCACAAGTTAGTGGATTGGTGACGTACTCTTTCCACGATGACGACCTCACCGCCACAGCAGGATGTCCTGATGAGGCGCACTGCTGTCACCAGCGTACAGAGATCAAATCAATTGCACATGCACCTCCAGCCTTAGTGGCAACTGCATCCAAAAGGGAACCTACTTTGGAATGCAAAAATGAATAAATAAATAATAATGTTTTACAACTTGAAATACAAAAAATACAAAATACAGATTGTGATTGCTAAAAAAAACAGCAATCACACACTCTGCTACCCTGTACAGGCATGCAAACCCACTCTCACACATGCATACATACAAACCCACACACATACATACACACACTAACATGGGGTAGAAGCTAATGTAGGCTGACTGTTGCGTCAGAGAATCGCAGGGCACCTCAGAGGGTGTAAACATCTCCAGGTATTTACAGTGTGTGTGCGTGCGTTTGTGTGTGTGTGTGTGTATTTGAGTGAAAGGTGAATAGATAGGATCCCATTTGGTTCCTGAACGCACACATGCACAGCCATCAGTCTTACACAAGTTGTTCAGATGTTATTGAACTAAACTTTTGGCCAGGTCTTAATCCTGAAAGCACAAATATTAATTGTTTTCTGAGAGAGCTGAAAGGCCTGCACTCAATAGCAACCTTGTAAATATACTTGTGGTAGGCCTTGTGGTATCAGCTTTAACGGTCATTTATATGGTATACATCTTTAGGGCTAGCCTAAATAATATCTCTCTCTCTCTCTCTCTCTCACACTGACAGTCACTCTGTGTCTCGGAGAGGAAAATAACATGTATAATATAAAGAGAAGTTTTAACGCTAACAGCCTTGTTTGTTTTCTGTTGCTGTGGTTGCAGTAGGCAGGCCCGGCCCGTGGCATTGGCGGTGTAGGCGAATGCTAGGGGCACATATGGATGATTTGTTTTTTACTCATACTAATTGAATACTTCTGTAATAATACAATTACAAAAAAGCCCACAACAACATAATTACATAGCCTATTAAATAGGCCCTATTGTCAGGGTTGCCGAATGCACTGTTTTGTCAATATCTTATTTTGTGTAATACCTTACTTTTTTTTACGTCACTTGTTTGTTTAATACTGTTTTTATTTTAATTTTATTTTTTGGTTGTTTCTAAAATACAGAAAATCTCAGACATAAAGCTTTGCAGTTTCTGTGTGAGTGTATGAACACAATGATTGGTGGTGAAATTGGCTGTGACATGGCGTAGGAACCAATTGGTGTTTGCATGTTCCTTTACATAAATAAATACATTTCCACCATGAATTGATGCAAAAAGGGGGGTTCCCACGCTTTGTGTGAACCCACCCACCGATGCCGGACAAATTGGTCACGGCCGGCACTGGCAGTAGGCCTACCACAGCCACCGGTCAACTTTTGCGGCAAATCAACTGACCAATTTTGTTTTACCATACCAGGTGGTATCTGAGCCCCATTGTGTAACATCACAGGTGCCTAAATGCACGTCGTTCAGGAATGGATTATGTAGTGAAAGTGTTCATAGTGTAGCGAGCGGCAAGGCTCGAATAGGCCATGACGCGCTCCCCATCCTCCCCCTGCTGGGAAAGGACCGCCCCGCCCCCCACGTTGCTGGCATCGGCGTCCACGATGAAGGACCACCGGGCGTCGGGGTAGGCCAACACTGGGGCTTCGGTGAGGACCGCCTGGAGCCTGGTGAAGGGTGTAGCGCAGGCATCATCCCACTTCTGACACCAGCGGCAAGGGAATAACCAGACGTGCCCAGATTGCTAGTGTAACCAGCTCCCGTGCCCCATACACCGCCTATGAGAGTTGTCTTTATTTTAACATAGAACAATTGAACAACACACAATACACCACGCGGACAGAAGTGCCTCGGTGCAGGTGTCGCTCCAGCCGACCCCACCTGTCACTGAGGTGCAACTCCCCATCAAACACACTCATCATTACGTTGGCGAACCAGAACCAGGAGGGCGCTATAAGTCCAAATAGTCCGATAGTTCGGCAGCGGCAACCCGGAACACAGCTGTGATCGCCGCACAGCCCCACGCCTAAGGGGTCAGTCGTCCCCGACGGCCCCATTACCCAGCACATGGTCCCTCAAGTGTTCAGGGGGCCGGCACTGACGGACAGGCCGCTGGGGCCCCCCAGGCAGGGAAGCCACCCGGTGCAATGTGTGGGGTGCTGCCGCCGCCCCCCTCCCCAACAACAACTGGGGCGAGGGGGCGGTACGGGGAGAGTCTGTCCTGGTGCAGCAGGGGACACCCTTCTTCCAGAACGGACAGTACACCCACACCTTCTCCCCGGGTGTGAATGCCCGTCCCCGGCAGCGTGCGTCGTAGGCTCTCTTCTGCCTGACCCCAGAGTCAGCCTGAGCCTGGCGGTGTAGTCGTGGACCACCTGCAGGCGATCCCTCAGCCTGCGAAAGTAGTCCATCGCAGTCCCCCCAGCGATCTCAGGCTTGGGCGGGGGCCCGAACACCAAGTCCACCGGTGTCCGGAGCTCCCGCACCCTGGGCCAGGGTGCGGTTGAACCATCCCCAGAGTAACGGGCTGGTGGAGCGCCGTCGTCCTCGTCTTGTGCACCCCAAGCCGCCGGCAGACCTCACCGAAGACCCGAGATTCGACGTTCTGTCCCTGGACGCTGTGGAGCTCGGCGGGGACCCCGAGGCGGGGGAACATCTCCTCCACCAGCCTCTCCGTGGTGGTAGTGGCACTCTGGTCCGGCACCGCACACGCCATTTTGTAAAGTAGTCCATGGCCAGGAGGACGTAGCGGTTGCCGGAGTCAGTGACCGGAAATGGCCCCAGGACGTCCACCCCCACTCGCTCCATCGGGGCCCCCACCAGGTACCGTTGGAGAGGGGCGTGGGAGCGCTGGGTCGGTCCTTTCTGCGCTGTGCAGGTGTCGCAGCAATGGGCGTGCAACCCCACGTCCCGTCGACAGACAGGCCAATAGAACCGCCCCCGGAGGAGGTGCAGGGTCTTGGCGTTCCTGTAGTGCCCCGCCCCCCGCCGCCGTGGACGATCTGGAGGACCTGCGGCCGAAGCACACGGGGCAGCAGCAGCTGCAGGAGGTCGCCCTTACCCCTAGGGTCCTGCCACCTCCGGTACACCACCCCTCTGCATCGCCGGTGGTCTGGACAGCCGCCACCGTCGGGGACACGTGGCCCCGCTCCCCCGGCCGCAAGCAGTAGTGGAACTCCAGGGCTGCACAGGGCCGCCTGGAGAGCGCGTCGGCGTTGCCGTGGTGACGCCCCGCCTGATGCTGGATGCCAAAAACGGTGTGGCTCAGAACAATCCAAAATCAAAATTAAGCAGCAAGTATTAATGTGCTCAGTTGTGACTGGTCAATTTAAAATCGTCCATAATCTGTAATTGACAATAAGTGAACATATATCTGAAATATATTTGACCGTAAAGTAAACTATCTCAATTTTACGGTCTTTCTGAGCTGGGCGCTCTTCTCTACTCGTCACTTTCCTCGTGTGTCGTAATGTGGTTGATTGACCACGAGGAGGCGACATAAGTCTATTTTGGTTGTCGCGATGTCCTGCAGCGTTTCTTTTTTGTATCATTAACATCAATCCAACCTAAACCCCAAGTCTATTTTGGCTTTTAGTTGCGGCTACTTCCTACTCAGTTGCGGCTGCTAAAATATATGTTTTTTAGGCTATTCGTTTATCCTAACCTAGAATCCCTGTTAAATCGCAGCTAGAGTTACCGAGGACTATTACTGTTTACTATTCTTGTTAACTTCACTTGTTTACAAATGTAGCCAGCGTAAGACAGCGTCCTTTCGCCAAACACACACATCCTGGCTACAGCGGCATCACAGTCTGGTTATTGTAGAATATTGACTTAATCGACAAAGCAGCAACATGCTATTTAACTTATTACGTTGTTAAACCTGCAGATGTCTCCATTATAACTAGATTAGTTCAGTGCGAGAGGCTGAGCTATCGCGACCCAGCCGGAGTTTGGGAAGATTCCGCTAGACGGTCACGCGCGCGCGTCCCCTTCGCGCTGTTCTTTCAGCACCACGAGCTTCACGAGCGTTTGTTTAGGTTGTGAGCGCGCGCGGGGACATCATCTGGACACCGGTAGGTTCATTTTCTTCACCCCTCACAGGACATTAGAGTTGCGCTTTACACCTACTCGATTATTATTATAAGCATTGTGTGCTATATTATTAATGTACCAACCTGTTTGTTTCAATACTGAAATGAAAGAGCTCGTATTACTGTTTTGATCGCATGGATTGCCTGCCAGGGATTTTGGAAGATAAGGGAAGCGAAGGTGTCTTCCTAATGTGAAGTTAAGTATGAATATTAGTCCACAGCATGCCAACAGGATCTACCTGAATATTAAAATCGATAAATGCCGTTAAATAGATTCAGGCCTATTTCCCGTTGATCTACGTTGATTTGTTTGTTGTTTTTGCATTTCAATAATTAGTTAACAGGATAAATTATACAAAATAGAGTCGGCCATTTTACTCCATGTCACAAACTTAGACTATGCTTTGTTCATTTAAAATAAATATCCCCTGGCTTTTCTTCTTCACTGTAAAGCTGGTGATTAATTGCCGAGGATGAACGAAAATTACTGAAAAAGGTTTATCTTTAGTCTGACTCATTGACAATATATCACATTTTACTTATAAAATTGTCATGAAGATTAATGATTTTAATCATAAGCGGATCAGGTGATCATTGCTGTAGAGCAGCCAAAGAATCTTTGAGCGTCAATATCCGCCGCATGGTGAATACTGCCCGGTAGGACCGCAAGTAGCGATTCAGTGGCGTCCCTTCAGAACCATACGTTAAGTTTCTTGTGTGGAGGGATCTTCTATCGTGTTGAGACTATGTTTGCAAGTGTTAAGTGTTCGTTCGATGTGCGTGTTCATTTCCGTGTGTGCCCGCAGGCGTGTGCTTCAGGGGACTGCAGTCTATGAATTTCCCCGCGTATGAGACGCATTTAGAAATTTGGAAGGTAGTTTCCATATTACAGACCACTGTCTCAGGACTGCTTACTAATTACTAATTATTATCATTATTCTACCATTTAATGATCAGAAAAAAATCATAACTTCAAGTCTTAACTTACCATGTATGTCATTTGATTAATTTGACTTTCATATCTTTTAAGATTTATATGATTATTTGTTTTACAGGATTGTGTGTGCAGTATGCGCATGTGTGGACAAAGTGACTGGGAGTGGTCGTTATTTAGATAAAGTATAGTAAATGTATGCATGTGTAGAAGGACAATGAGAACGGATTGGCTTTCTTCTTCTCCCCAGGATCCATTAAGGATGTGACACCTTGGGTTCCTCAGCGAGAGAGAGATTTCAGAGGTTGTCTCCTGGTCCCCCTGGTAGCCCAACCCCAGCTCTCATCCAGCGTGAAGACCGTCCTCTGCATCACCCTGAGGCTCATCTGACGGGGGCACCCATGTTCTGGTTCCTCAGGAGACCCACCCAACACCACACCCAGTGCCCTCAGTTAACCCCTCCTCCCTGTCTGTGATCCACTCCCCCCTCCAACATGGCGAGGGATTCCAGGCATGCCTGGCGCTCCCTGTGCTGCCTTGTCCTCCTCCTCCTGCTGCCAATGGTCTCCTCCACCTCCTCCTCCTCCTCCTCCTCCAATCAGAAGTTGGCACTGGGCGAGCCCCAGCTGGCCCAGCCGGAACACGCCCACTCCATCCGGCTTGACGGTGACATCATCCTGGGCGGGCTGTTCCCCGTGCACGCCCGGGGCGAGCGTGGCGTGCCCTGCGGCGAGCTGAAGAAGGAGAAGGGCATCCACCGGCTGGAGGCCATGTTGTTCGCCATCGACCTCATCAACAAAGACCCCGACCTGCTGCCCAACGTCACGCTGGGGGCGCGCATCCTGGACACGTGCTCGCGGGACACGTACGCCCTGGAGCAGTCGCTCACCTTCGTCCAGGCGCTGATCGAGCGAGACGGCTCGGATGTCCGCTGCGCCAACGGAGACCCGCCCATCTTCGCCAAACCCGACAAGGTGGTGGGGGTGATCGGAGCGGCAGCCAGCTCCGTCTCCATCATGGTGGCCAACATCCTCCGCCTGTTCAAGGTAACATCGTTCTTCTGTTGATGCAGATCACCTGTATTCAAGCCCATAAAGAGTGATGCTGTTCACCTGTATTCAAGCCCATAAAGAGTGATGCTGTTCACCTGTATTCAAGCCCATAAAGAGTGATGCTGTTCACCTGTATTCAAGCCCATAAAGATTGATGTAGATCACCTGTATTCAAGCCCATAAAGATTGATGTAGATCACCTGTATTCAAGCCCATAAAGAGTGATGCTGTTCACCTGTATTCAAGCCCATAAAGAGTGATGCTGTTCACCTGTATTCAAGCCCATAAAGATTGATGTAGATCACCTGTATTCAAGCCCATAAAGATTGATGTAGATCACCTGTATTCAAGCCCATAAAGATTGATGTAGTTCACCTGTATTCAAACCCAGAAAGATTGATGTAGTTCACCTGTATTCATACCAAGAACGGTTTGAATATGTTGAGAATTAAACCTTACATCCTGGCCAATCATGCCAGCAACAGGCCATTACATAAAAGCTTCTTAAAACCATGTTGCAGAACCAGTTGTTAAGTGTGTTTGAAATGTTTGGTGCCGCTGTACTGTAAATCCTGTTCCGCTGATGCTTTATGGTTTTATGAGACAGATTAGAAGCCTGGAAAATGATAATGTATCATCGATTGCTTTCCAGACTAGTCTGAAAAAGTACAAGTCAAGCATAATACCAGCCTAATGGAGAACTAGCCAAACATTTCCAAGTTAGGGCCACATCTGCCAAATGGTTCGACTTTGAAGAGAATGGGGTCAATAGGTCACTCAAAAGCTCATTTAATGTTCTTTCCAATTCTCCTGCCTCGGTTCGACCTGCGGACATCACCTTATACTGAAGGTTTGCAAAGGGCTTTACATACACTTACCTTTAATGTAGTTCTTACACTTAACCATTTCTAATGCAACATTGGAAAAAAGCAGCAGAAAGGTCGGTCTGGTCCCACCTCTGGGGACAGCGTGACACCGACATGCTGTCTGACTCAGCCCTTTGTCAGGAACATTTTCCTGACGGGAGCATCTAGGTCCTGTCACTGCCGTTCTCCGGTCATTAGAGAGCGAGCCGCCCCAGAGTACTGGTGGTATCGTGAAGCAGTGTCGACGGACTCTTCATCCAGACTGATGAACAGCCATCATTATGACAGGCCATTAGAGTCCAAGATCGCAGATTTCATGCCTTGCCAAGGGGCAATTGTAGACCCGGCAGTGAGCCCCAGCTTAACCAAATTGGGGTTTCAACTTCTACCCAGATCTGTTTATCCACATTATTAATTAATATAAATGATGAATGAATGAACTGTATTTTATACATTTAGCTGAGGCTGTTATCCAAAGCGACTTACATTGAATGTGTAGATGCACGTGATTCAACAGCAGGTTCTGTAGGATTAGGCATGCGAGGACGCTTACAGTCCCCTACACTATACAGCAGTGACAGCCCAATTTCAGGTTAAATCATCACAACCTTTATATCTACACTTTATTTTAGATATCAATTACCTTGACAAAAAAATGTATACATATATTTACTGCCATTATATGTCGGCCCATTCGAACTACTGCACTCCTAGCCGTATCTGTAGGGAGGGATCCGTCTACTGTCCTCCTCAAGGTTTTTACCCTCCTGGTTTCGGGAGTTTTGTCTTGTAATTTTGGCTTAGGTGTCTGGGCCTGTGAATCCCTTTGGGACTGTAACTGTGAATAAGAGCTTTAAAAATACATTTGACTAGACACACAGATTGAAGGGCAGAACAGAACAGACTTAGGTATAGAACGCAGGGGGAAAGAGGGACTGAGCCGGATCCTGGTTCTGCCAGGTCCTGGTTCTCTTCTTCTGGATCAGGCTTGATCAGCTCTTCAGACCAGACGTGAGTGCTTAGCAGTTTAAAACATTTATTTTACTTAGCGCATTTATTATATATCAATCTTAGATTTACTCCTTTAAGTGTCTCAGTATTGTATTGTGAACTCAACAGGGTAAAAACGAGTCAGGTAAGGATTGCTGCTGTTTACATAATTGTTTTCATTATAGTAACATGACGTGATTTGTGCTGTTGCAATGATGATCTGACTAATGAAAAGTTCTGATATAATGTCTAAAATGTAGGCCATTAAAAGGTCTGCAGTCTGCATTGTCCTAGTATACACCTGGTGGAGGGTTGCATTGTGGGAGATGTGAGAACAGAGAGGTGGATTTTACTCAGACTTTATGGATATAATTTGGAGGCTTTATGTTAATCTTCCTCCAAATCCATTTTATTATCCATTTTTATTTGTATATCAAATTAAACAAATACAACTTCCAAGCAAGACTTTAAGCCCTCCAATGCTTGGAATGAAGGCTGTTTCTAAAATATTCTTCTCTCTTGACCTCTACCTTACACATGTTGCTTTCCATTAACTGTCTTCTGGAGATTGTAACACGTGTCTGCAGCTCAGATCCACATGAATGACTCGATACTCTATGGTTTCTAATCAGCTTTAGAGCAGCTTGCTTTGTTCATTAGCCTCACAGCGGTTAACGACTATTAGTTTATTAGTTATGCAATAATTAACCCTCGCAGAGGGATAATAGTACTTTTCCTACTTTACACCCACACACACCAACACACACACACACACACACACGCACAGTAACACACACACATGCACACAGACACACATTCACACTCCTGGTTTGGCTTCCCGCTTGGGGTCACATTCCACCTGCTCCTGGGTGATGGAGGTTGATGTTGGGGAGGGGAGACGTGAGCAGCAGGCGTGATGAGGCTCGGAGGCGTGGGAACTAAAGGCTGAGGACTGGTGGTCAACTGCAGACAAGGCTGAGAGCTTTGAAGGCTGCCGGCAAGGGCCGAATAGACTCTAATGTAACGCACCTGTCAGCTACCAGACTCTAATGTAACGCACCTGTCAGCTACCAGACTCTAATGTAACGCACCTGTCAGCTAACAGACTCTAATGTAACGCACCTGTCAGCTAACAGACTCTAATGTAACACATCTGTCAGCTACCAGACTCTAATGTAACACATCTGTCAGCTAACAGACTCTAATGTAACACATCTGTCAGCTAACAGACTCTAATGTAACACATCTGTCAGCTTCCAGACTCTATAATGTAACACATCTGTCAGCTACCAGACTCTAATGTAACACATCTGTCAGCTACCAGACTCTAATGTAACACATCTGTCAGCTAACAGACTCTAATGTAACACATCTGTCAGCTAACAGACTCTAATGTAACACATGTCAACTACCACTCTGATGTACACACTACCAAACACATACAATTTACCTTTACAACC
>OOFG01094046.1:0-11720 GCA_900323295.1 Molva molva | reverse complement strand
GAAAATAAATATTATATATATATATGAATGTATATAATATATATATAAATATTAAATATTGAATGATGTTGGTCCTCTCACCTGTCCTTAAAGAGAAGGTAACTGTGCCGTTTTCTCCAGCGTCAGGGTCTTTAGCAAACATGGTGGTTACTAGAGACCCTGGGGGCAGGCCCGCCCACATCTGCAGGTGCACAGCCACATCACCAGTTACAGCCTATGGTAAGAGTGACGATGTAGCTATTGTATTATTTAACAAGTACATACTTGAGAACAAACAAAATACACAAAAATAAATGATAATAATAAAAAAAATGTATATAAATAACAAAAATATAGCGTTGAATATAAATATTTCCTGCAAGGTTAAGTGTCAATATTAAAATAATACAAATCTACAAATATAATAATATAAACGATAAATAAAATATAACAAAACTCCATAGAAATATATTTTGAGGGGACCCTTGGTTTACGTCCTTCAGATTAGATTAGATTAGATTCAACTAATCTAATCTTATATCCTCAGATAAAGCCAGGGAACCCAGAGTGATTAACAAATGAACAGTCAGATTAAAACTAAACTGCCTCTATCTTCCATCCAACCTTACAAGCTGCATATTCATTTGGAATTCACGTTACCCTTTGACTTCCTGAAAGACCCTGAGGTTGTGCCGTTGAGTAGCCAATCAGGCGTGAGCATCGCCCTACCTGAACATTGAGCTCCTTGGTGGAGGGCAGGTGGGTGAAGCGCGGCGGGTTGTCGTTGACGTCGGTGACGGAGACGTGCACGGTGGTGGTGGCGTTGAGGCGGGGCTGGCCGTGGTCACTCACCATCACCTTCAGGCTGTGCTGGCTGTGCTGCTCTCGGTCCAGCGCCACCCAGTTCATTATCTCCCCTGGAAGGATGGCATCAGGGATTGGTTATGGTTAAGGTCAAGAGGCCATCTTTTTGCTATCGTAGGTTAGGAGATGGTCAGTGGCCTACATGAAGATTGATTGATAGAATATTTCAGGGGGTTCCTCAAGGAGTTTATGTGTTATGTGTTCCTTTTTAGTGAAGCAGACATTTTTGTTTGTTGTATTTAGTTGTTTCGAGACATTGTTGAGAAAAAACTAAACAAATGTCCTATGAATCCAATAGATCTGGTTTTCAGCCCAGGCTCTATGTCGTCTCCCCTCAGAAGAGATGAATTGCTAATCAACATGTACATGTACTGCAGTTCTCTAGTGCCCTCTTGTGGCCAACACATCACACTGCCGTCCCTTTGTTTTTGTCTCTGTGTTAACCAGTTATTTACTTGCTCACACATTACCCACCAAATCAACATCTTACCAATGAACCTGCACACATTACTAATATCTACCACTATATTGTAACTATATTTAATATTTGTTTACCTGTTTTGGTGTTAATACGGAAGTACTTCCCGTCTGAGAGCAGCATGTAGGACAGCTCAGCGTTCTTCTGGGAGTCCCGGTCCACAGCCTGGACGGTTCCCACCAGGCCCTGGGGCCCGCTCCCCTCCGACGCGGTGAAATAGTACACCTCACTGCCAAACACCGGCGCGTTATCGTTGGCATCCAGGACCTGGACCGTCACGCTGGCCGTGGCGGTGCTCCTGGTGTCGTTGTTTTTACCCAGGACCGGGTTCCCGGCCGTGGCCACCACTCTGAACCTGTACCCGGGCTCCGCCTCGTAGTCCAGGCTCTGGTAGAGGTACAGCCAGCCGCTCCTGGCGTGGACGCGGAACGGAGGGGCGGGGAACCCCGGTTCCGGTTCCAGGGAGTACGTGATGGCGGTCCCGGGGTTGGACGCATGGGCACCCCGCGTCCCCTGGTGCGCCTTCACCTGGATGACCCGGGCGTCCTTGCGGTAGCCCTCCCCGATCTCCACCTGGTACACCAGCGTCTCGAAGGCCAGGGCGTCTTCTTCCGGGGCCGCATGGTCCACGTTGACCTCCAGGGTCAAGCGGGCGCTGAGCGGCGGCCGGCCTTCATCCCTCGCCAGGATCTCCAGAGCGTACGTCCGCCGACCGCTGGTCCGTAAGCTTCCGTCCAGCATCACCGTTCCCAGGACTCCGTCGATGACAAACTGGGGTTTTTCGCCGGCGTCTGTCCCGGGGTCGGTGAGGTAATAGCGCACGTGTCCGTTGTCGCCACTATCGGCGTCGTGCGCGTGGGCGATGAAGAGCACGGTCCCCGGGGGCGTGTTCCGGGACAGGGTGAGGGCGTCTCGCTCCGCGGGGAACACGGGCGCGTGGTCGTTGACGTCGGCCACGGTGATGTTGACCTGGGTGCTGCTGAAGAGGAAGCCCGTGGAGGACTGTAGCACCAGCAGGGCGTAGGGCCGGTCCTCGTGGTCCAGGGGCCCGCGGGTGCTGATGAGACCGGTATCCGGGTGGACCGAGAACCAGCCCTGGGGGTCTCCCGAGGAGATGCGGTAGGTGACGGGCTCAGGAGAACCTGGAGAGACACGGAGAATCTGGGGTATTACAGGTTCAGATTACACTCAACAGCATTGCATCTCAAGCCATGGGGGTAGGATGGTCTGATGGTTAGGGCACTTGACTCCTAACCACAAAGGTCCTGGGTTCGAACCTTCGCCTACCTATCCCCAGGTAGGCAGACTGTTTGATCAGTAATTACATGCTCAATAATGACAAGTATGTAAAATAAAACTCAGTAAATTGCTTTTGATAAAAGCATCTACTAAATAGTAAATAGCCATTCTCATGCATATACATACAATATGGAGGTGCTAATAGGAATGAATGAATATTAGGATATTTGATTTTGATAATATTGTGAAGCTCGTACAAACACACACAAACAAACACATTCAGTAGGCACTATAAGTAATTACAGGTCAGGTCCTTAATCCCCTTGTTGTAACTACTAAGTGTCTGTAAAGATAGGAAGGAGTTAAGCTGTAGTGGATTTAAACGTTCCCAACCCCGCCTCCTTCTCCTCTTCAGTAAGACATGGTGATGATGTTTAAGTTGAAGAGCTAATCTGTTAATTGATTAGAGAACCTTGAACTACTTCTAGGCTAGCTTTCTGCTGGCGTTCGTGACACCTCATCAAGAAGCGATAATCTCTGCAATACAAAATACTTACACTTACACACAATACACATACCATACATAGACACATCTAGCTTGTGTGGTTACTTCACTAGTGCTGTTCACAGAATGGGAAATGTATCATCAAATTGTTGTTGGAACTGTAGTCGGTTGAGCCAGTGAGGGTAGATTAAACTTGAGACTTTACTCTTTAAAAGCTGCTTCTTAGGATATTCACTCTGCTGTCAGATATCAGACGACTTCTCCTCTTTCCATCATACGCATCCACTAACAACCAGTCTGAGAGAGTGTTTTGAAAGTACTGACTTATGATTGTGACGTGATCCAGACAGTGGCTAAAGTGGCATGAAAAAACTCCACGTACTAGTTTGGATGGACAGTGTTTTGAAAATGCTTCTTTAATCACTAGCATGGACAGAAAACCTTTGACACGCGAAAAAGAGATCTCGCACTAGCAGGCGTTTTGCGGATATTCCCCTTAACATACACAAAGGCGCTGACTAGTCGACACCGGTCTCCATATACGGTCATACTCACTTCCTGGACGGACAGCGGTCACCGTGCCAACAGATGTTCCCGGGGGTGCGTCCTCGGCCACGCTGAAGGAGTAGCGGGACCTGCGGAAGACGGCCGGCGCCTGGGCGCTGCCCACCACGTTGACGGTCAGCCCGGCGGGGGAGGCGGAGGTCAGCCCCTCGCCATCCCGGGCTATCAGGGAGAGCTTCACGCTGGCCGTGCCCAGGTGGGCCACGGTGGAGCGCAGATACAGAGTTCCTGGTCGAATACACAAACCGTATGAGCAATACCACATACACATACGGGGGTCTGTTATCAAGATAAGATAAGAAGTATAGGACAGTATGTCCTATACAGACCATACAAATACAAAAAAACAGCACACGTGTAAACGGCCGTTGAGGTCTGAAGTATTGCCCGTATATGCTACATTATATTATGGTTCCTATACTTTCCTCTGATGAAGCCATCACCCCCCATATGTGAGCGACAGATGGCCCAGCCATAAACCTTGTCACCCTAAATTTACTTGACAATCCTAGAGGTGTTAGGGCCCTTCCACTGGAATTGGGGTCTCCTGCTGTGAGGTAGGGGGCGCCCATCAATTTTAAAGCGAATCACTATTAAAATAACATGCTCAAGCAGATTTACTGTTCGTATCTAGGGAAACAGGGAAGTATATCTAGGGAAGTATTTTGTGTGCCACTAGACAATGTTAACTCAATAATTAGGAATGAACACATTGTAGGTGCTGCAAAGTGCTGGCATTATATGTGTGTTTTAGTGGTGACACTAAGCAGGTTGACTGCCCAAACCCCTGCTGTGTAGTGGCAATGGCAAAATGTCTGGCCAGGAGGGATTATGCACAGTAAGTAAGTGGTGGTTTACCCCAGTAGGAGGGCCCAGCTCAGCTAAGGGAGATAAGGCAGTGGAGTGATGTACACGCTTGTTTCAGGCACTGAACCGGTGTTTAAAAAAAATGTTGTGTGAGCAATTAAACCATTAAAACTGCCCAAATGGTTATACGCTCATCCCAATTACCATCACTACAATACATACAACAATGTTATGCAAATAACTAATTAATAGGGATCGCACACTTATTATATTGTCCATTGCATATATTTGATATATTTTGCTGTTGCTTTTGAAAAGCAGTTTCACATGTAGTTATAATGTAAAGCAATTTTTCATGTTGCATTATCAAGCACTGTACAAATAAACCTAGGGTGTTTTAATGTAAAACACTATGAAAACCGAGTTGTGCCACATTGAGATACAGTGTACTACTGAATTAATGTGTACCCTAAGATCAGCTGGTTTCATGCTATTCCGGCATTGCTAATTCCTACAAACTAAACCGCTCTAGCTTCTGCTCCAACCACCAGATTCTTTACTACTATAAAATAAAAACAAAGAAATGATATAGGATGTTCGTTGACACAATTCAGCGTTTACTATGACTTCGGTTCCGTTCTTCCTGTCCTTGTGGCCTCCTCCTACCTGTGTCTCCATCCAAGGTAAACAGACTGGACAGGTCACTGGGCAGCAGCTCGTAGGTCACCCGTCCGTAGCGCCCGGAGTCCGGGTCGGTGGCGATGGCGGTGAGGATCTCTGTGTCGGGCGGGGCGTGGCTGCTGATGCTGGTGGCGTACTGCTCAGGGTTGAAGACCGGAGCGTTGTCATTCAGGTCCTCCACCTCAATGTGCACGTACGTCTGAGCGCTGAGCCCTCCCTGGGGGAAAAATGGAGGGAGATACAGGTTAGAGAGCAATTAATAACTTTGACTGTTAATGCGTTTCGCAATCTCGGGGGCCGGGGGCCCCTCATGTTGTCATATGGGGTCCGATTGCTGAATTATAAGCTATAAAAATTGTTTGTTACATTTTTGTTTAAAATATTTTATTTGAAAGGTTGGATAGTTCCTGTTAAGATCCTGTATATACATATAGACTGCCTAAGGATTTCTAGCCACTAGCGGAATACTTTGCCCGCACATTAGTTCCCTGGGGCATTGATTGGACGGGGAGATGAGATAGAGATTGGGGAAGGATTGTGTGGCGGCGAGGGTGTTCTATTCACCATCAAAAGGTGCTGGGTCCCCAATATCCACAACCTTAATTATAAACATCCTTGAGCAAGGTGCCCAACCCCTACCTGCTCCTTAATGACATGTCACTGAATTCTATGAAAGTCACTTTAGATAAAAGCGCCTCGGATAAATGACTACAACACACTCACTTGATCCACGGCCTTCACTAGAATATCATGAGAAGTCTGTCCAGCGTCATGGTCGATATCTTGGGACACACACACTTCCCCCGTGTCTGCGTTGATGTGGAACAGAGGGTGCAGGTCCTTCCGGTCAAAGCCGTCAGACAGCGAGTACTGCAGCGAGGCAAAGTCAGGGCTGTCCGTGTCCGTGGCAACGACCTGAGGTACACAGGAAACGGACGAAAGGTTTTCAGAGGACTCATTCACAGAAGTCTTTTAAACAGTTAAAAAGACTTTGATTGATGAATCATACCGACTGCAAGATATACTATTGTCCTCTCATAACTGTCTATTACTTGTGTTTAACAATGACATTGACTGATATTCAAATTACTCATATACAGTCCTGGTGCAGATAATACAATTTTCGACGTATCAATGTTAATCTATCGTAGCGGGAGATTTTGACTCTCATGAAATAATTGTAGTAATGCTAATAGATAATAATAATAAAAAGTCCTGGCTATGGATGATGTCATAGCTAAAACGATAGAAGGCAGAAGAAGGCAATTGAAAGCAATAGAAGAACAGAGACAAAGTGGTGCCTTGTATCCAGGACGGCGGCCTTTCATCTAGCTTTACAACGCTTTAGATTATGACAGATTTGTTTTTACCGATCCTGGTTGATATGGTGTGCAATAAAAGTGCTATCTTGGACTTTATGAGCTATGAGCAATGTATGTTTTAGAGCCTAAGGCTAGCTAGGGAACATACAGCGGGTAAGAAAAGTGCCCTTCAACCCCCTGTGTATCTGTTGGAAACCCCTAGCAACAGTTAGACACCTAGCATATGTTATGTATAGGCCTATTGTACTATCTGTTTAGCGCAACGGATATATTTTTCCATGATAGTAAGCCTGTAAAAAGCATACATAGCTGGTTTGAAAACACAGCTAAGCTAAACTTGGCTATCTTTTTCATGACCTTTTATACCTGTAATATACCTCAGTTATCCTTTAATAAGAAAACAGATAGAATGGATCCACAGTAGGCAAGAAAGTATTGCTAATGTAATGCACATATTTGTTTTGTAATCATAAAAAAAACAAAGGTGTTTTCCCCACTGCGGTTCACATCAAATGGGCCACTTAAAATTTCACGCATACATGAATTTAGGTATTTATTTTGCAATCTGGATAGATTTGCCTAATCTTCAGTGGAACCAAGGCATTCATTTTATTCCACTCTGAATCGTTCTTTCATTCAATCGTTCTATTCAATCTTGCTTCAAGAGGAATTCGCTTCAAATTAAATAAATACAAATCTAAATGATCAGAGTCTTGTTATCAGATTAAAAAGGGGTTAGGCATCTGGCCAAAGGATGCCTACAGGTACGGCTGTGGACATTGGCTATCAACCCAGAATCCTAGCAGGATCGCCCCAGCTGGATCTGTAGAGGTTCTGCTACGACAACCGTGAGTTTATGTCAGCTTGTGTTTAGCGAGTGAGAGAGCCGGGTCTTGACTAAGGCTTCTTTTGTCCCACGCAAGGAGGCTGGTACCATGAGGGTGGTACCCCAGCCATAAGATCTGTCCTATCAAACAGCCAGCATGCTGAGGGCATCTAGGACAACAACAATGACGATGTCTGTGTGGAGAATGAAGGACACATTTGTCCACTGTGAGATGAGTGAAAGAGACAGACAGAGAGAGGCAGAGAGAGAGAGACAGTGAGTCAGGAGAGGAGAGAGAGAGTCAGGGGAAGAGAGAGAGAAGGGCTGACTGATAGTAGACAGATAGAGAGCGATCGAGAGACAGAGTGATATGGAATGGGAGAAAAAGAAAGGGGCATGGGCGAACAAATTGGAGAACGAGGTAGACAGAGCGAGATAAGAGATTGGGTGGGAGAGAGAGAAAGAGAAAGAGATGGGTCAATGTGGTGGTTTTGGTAAACTGATCTGTGACTGATGCCAAGTAGCCACTATGCTACACAGACACAAAGTAGGGGTCAATATATTTGGCAAACCCATGTTCTCTTCTCCCCTGCTGTGGTATGACACTAATATAACCCATCCTCAACGGAAATCAAAACATTTACTAGGAACCACAACAATAAACCCCATCCTACTTGTAGAAAGCAGCTTCCTATCTTGCTGTGCTCTGGGATGGACACGTTGTACAGCTGCTGCTGGAACACCGGCTCGTTGTCGTTGACGTCCTCGATCACCACGGTGACCGTCGCCGTGGACGACAGGGCCTGCTCGCCCCCATCCTCCGCCTCCACCAGCAGGCGGACCACCGCTTCCCTCTCTCTGTCCAGCCGGCGCACCGTGGCGATCAGGCCCGAGGTGGGGTCGATGGTGAACAGTAGGGGGTCCTCCTGGGGGCTGGACCCACCGGGACCCAGGAGGGAGTAGCGGACAGAGGCGTTGGGCCCCTCGTCCCTATCCTGGGCCTTCACCTGCAGCACGGAGGTCCCCGGGGGGACGTCTTCCGCGAGGCGGACCGTGTAGGCGTCCCTCTCGAAGAGCGGGGGACAGTCGTTGACATCGGTGACCATGAGGTCAAAGGTCACCTCGGTGCTCAGCGATGGGCCGGCCTGGTCTGTCGCCCGCAGCGTCAACTCAAACCGCTCTTGTTCCTCCCGGTCCAGCGGGCCGTCGACGCACAGGGCAAACAGGAAGTGGTCCGTCTGCTTCAGGGTGAATCTCCCCTCGCCGCCCCGCAGGGTAACCGTGACCTTCTGGTTATCCCCGAGGTCAGCGTCGCCGTCGGACACGAGTATCCGGGCGACGTACTCCCCGATGCCGGCCCCTTCCGACACCGCGGCCTCCCCCGACTCACTCAGGAACAGGATGCTGACGGTGGGTGTGTTGTCGTTGATGTTCAGCACCTTCACCCCAACGAAGGTGCTGCTGAACTCCGGCTGGGCGCCGCTGTCTCGCGCACTAATGATTAACTCATGAAAAGACTGCGTCTCGAAATCAAGTGGTTTATTGATGTAAATCACCCCCGTGCTTTCATTGATGGAGAACATCTCGCTTGAGTCACTTTGGCGCCGGTTTATCTCATAGGTGATAAGGCCGTTGCTTCCGAGGTCACGGTCTGTCGCGTGCACCTGGCACACAGTAGAATTCACCGGGGCGTCCTCGGACACCGAGGCATGGTATTCGGTCTGGTTGAACACGGGCGGGTGGTCGTTCTCGTCCAGCACGTGGATGTTAACGTGAAGGCTCCCTGTTCTAGCAGGGATGCCCCCATCGAACGCCTCAATGGTCAGGGAATAGGAGTCCCTAGCTTCTCTGTCCAGTCTGCTGGTGAGCAAGAGGTCAAGGTTGAAGGGGTTGTCTGAGCCATTGCGATATTCCAATTTAAATAACCCCCGCATCTCAACTTCAGCGATTCTATAACCCTGGGTACCAAACTCCCCCTCATCCTGGTCCTTTGCCCCTTCAAGTTCAAAGCGAGATCCAGGGGGGCTTAACTCTGATATTTCTAAATCGATCGTATCCGATGTGAAAATAGGGGAATGGTCGTTTACATCATTGACCTCGATTTTCACCTTAATCACCTCCCCAGTTAGGGTTGCTGCCACGAATTCATACTTATCTCGATTCTCCCGGTCCAGGACAATGGCCGTAGAAATGATCCCAGTGTCTGCATTTATTTCCAAGTCTATAAAAACATAGGAATCTCTACTTTCCGAGATGAAGAATCCGGACGAACTTGGCGCACTTAACGCAGCAGAAATATCCCCCACGATCGTTTTTGCGGGCAAACCCTCCTCAATGGAAAGCGTGAGGTTAGACACCTGAGCGAGTGAGTGGATCCAAAACAGCGACAAAACAAGCGGTAGAAGGAGTGCTGAACTTACATTTTTGTGACCCATTCCTCCTTTAAAAATTGCCAAATTTGGCATCAAAGACAAGGTAAACTACATATTTTCTTCTGACTGACTTCAAATCTTCATAGAGATGTCTCACGTCTCGGACACGCGCTCAACTCGACAGCTTGCGAGCGCACCGTCCATTGTGGCGCTCAAAGGTCATTCCGTGACTAAAACATAATTTCCACAAACCAGTGCATGGACTCGAACCCGCAGGCTAGATTCTATAGGAAAATAACATTACCAACGCAACTTTGTATTCGAAAGGCTATACAAATTTATGTCAACTGAAGTTGTTATTCGGGAATCCATCTGAGATTCGCTCGTCTACTCGATTATCGCTGAGCGTGTCCGCTGTCACACCTCGTGCCAGCATGGTCCACGGATAGCTGAGCCTGACTCCATCTGTGGCCTGGACAGACAAGGGTTTAGGTTCTTAACCCAATTAGCCGAAGCAGCCAGTTCTCATGTCTTCGAAACGTCATAATTGTATGTTGCCGAAAGGAAATCAAGAATCAGTTAGTGTGAATTAACTGTATTTTAACAAATTATGTTAAATACATCTGTAATAAGGATCCACAATGCCTTTATTACACAAGTTCAGGGCGAATTGAAATATTTCAAGTCAGTCAACTCCTCGTTTGCTGTTACGATGACGCCCTCTACTGGCTTTGATAGAGAATACACAGGAGCCTTCCATAATATAAATGCATTATTTATTTTATTTTGCATGATAAAATACATATCTATATAGATATGTATTTATATATAATTGATATATCTGCATATTAATATACATAATTTCTATTAGACTACATATAATTTCTAATTGACTATTTATAATGGGAGTTTTTAATTTGTAAATGCAGGGTACACACTATAATCCAGGGAAACGCATGTTTGAATTCCCTCATTCAGCGACTGCAGGTGTGTCCCATTGGTCCAATTACCGTTGCCAGGCAACGACTGTAACATAAGAACTCAAGTAAACACACACCTCACACGACACTTCCTTCATCTGAAATATCCAGATCAAGACGTCTTACGAACCACTTGATCTTTTGGAGAAGATGCCGGCTCACATAATGCTGTCCTATCAGTGGGATGACCAGGCGCTGGTGAAGAGGATATACGACCGCCTGATAGAGGACGGATTGCCCGTGTGGATGGACATCGAGGGAGGAGTGACAGGGAATATCAACGATGCGTGAGTATAAGAGTACATTGAGTGGATGGGAAGGAAAAAGCTTTAAGGTACCCTCTGCTCCTTCCTCTGATTGTTTTATCTTCAGAATGCTAGCTTTTGTCATTTTTCAAAATTAAAATACTTCTAAATGCAATAGCATTGTCGAATAAAAAAGTATCAGGTTCAGATTCAGATTCAGAGTTTATTTTATTACATCTTAGCGTACAAGTACGCAAGAGTAAAATTCTTAGGCTTGGTTCCTCAACAGTCACATAGCAGCAACATCTATCAGACATGAGACACTCGATCCAAAGCAACTCACACTGAATAAAGACCAATGTAGGTGGTGGTACGCTGCAGACATTATGGCTGGAGCACAAAACCTTTTCAGGCCGAGTCTTAATTGTCCCACTACACACTATCCTGTTCCTACCCACTTATTTACTTGTCAAGACAACATGCAACTTGATACCCTAAAGAAAAAGTGAGAGTTTGTGTGCGTGAGTAAGTGAGTGAGTCCGCAGACTACCTACAGGCCCCTACTGGCTCATTAATTACATGGATCTAAAATTCACAGTAGTGTGTCTATGTGTGTGTTTGTGTGTGTGTGTGTGTGTGTGTGTGTTTATGTATGTATGTGTGTGTGTTTATGTATGTGTGTGTGTGTGTGTGTGTGTGTGTGTGTGTGTGTATGTTTATGTGTGTGTGTGTGTGTGTGTGTGTGTGTGTGTGTGTTGATGTATGTGTGTGTGTGTGTGTGTAGATGATCTTTGATGATTTAATTGGGGACAGTGGGAGTAGGTATTGCTAGAGAAAGCTAGCATGTTAACGGCTCGG
>OOFG01094045.1:0-12398 GCA_900323295.1 Molva molva | reverse complement strand
GGATCACCAATTGTGGTGTGGTCAGGGTTTTCTGAGCTGAGGTGGTTGGGCGCCACAGACTCACTGGAACGGTCTTACGGGTCCCAAGATGAAAACAAGTGCAAGTATTGTTAAAGCTACATTCAGAAATATTTGCCCACCCCACTTAGTTTGGATGACATCGTGTTTGGATGGAGGCTCGTGGCTCTCATGTATTTATTTGACTGCTGGCCATTGCTATAGAGTCAAATGCATGAGAACCATGAGACTCAATGAAAACAATGTGGGTCGGGCAAAACTTGCGTGTTGCAGCTTTAAACAAAAAAGCATTCTGTGTAAACAAACAAAGCATTCTGTTCAGTTTCACTGTCGTTTGTGTCTGTTTGAATGTAATTAGCAGTGACAAGGTTATAATGGGAGAACAACAGTGACCTTTGAAATGCCTTGTTTGATTCGATTATTTTTCCCAAGGCCAACACTTGACGCCATGTCTTGACACGTTTCCAAGAGCTACAGTGGCGTATCTCTACCACTGCTGATCCTCATTGTGGTACTGTCGGAATGGGTCCCGAGCTGGCAAGCTCTGGCCCCCCGTGGTGCACGGTGCCAGCAGCTACTACCCATAATTCCTTTCCCTCAATTAGTGGCAGCTGTTGGGCCGTTCGTTCTGACAGATAGTTGTGTATAGTCCCTGGATGCATTAAATGCTTCAGAGATTTGCGCTGTAATTTCAACCACAAAGTGAAGCAAAATCCTTCCCACTGCGGCAAGCGTGTGGCATTGCCCCCTTCCTCCAGATAGAAGCCCGCTGCTGGTGAGTCACTGGACACCGGGGGATGTGTTTGATGGCAACACAGTTTTAAGTGTTTAAATCATTATGTGGTGATTTCCCATCTATGTCGTTTTGCCTGCCAAAAGGAGGGAAGCCCTCCAGTGGATGCTTCCAGGCTTGGTGGGGGAGACTGGAAACAATTAAGGTGTACAAGTTGATTAATATTGCTCTGGCTTGTTCATTTTTCAACAGACCCAGGGAAATTGGCTTAGGCGTTTTAGGTTTTGATTTAATCGATTTTCTGTATGGTCAATGTCTTCATCATATGTTAAAAAACAAATGTTTTCACATGCCGATATACTTCCTTACAATCCTGACAAATTGAAACTGTAGTTTTAAAACTGTTGTGTGCCACCATAGACCACCCTAATCAAAGCACAGTCTTATCGTAAGCCCATCGTACTCAAAGCCTTAATAACGCCATTAAGAAACATTTCTGATCTGGTGTGTGGCTCTGCCCCTTTGGTTGCAGATGTTCGGAGAGTTGCATAACGTTAGCACCTACACAACTCATTAATACTGACACCCAATCCCACCTCGGGGAGTAGCGCAACCAAATCTCTCCTCCTATGATAATATTATAGTTAGCACAGCGAAAGGTCAACCCGCAGCACGCGGCTTGGTTTTCATGGCCTCTGCTGTGAGTCCACAGATGGCTGCACCACCATCACCACCACAGGGAAAACACTCTCTTAAGGGCCTGTGGGGGGAAAGGGTATTGGCCCATGCAGCCTAGGACATGGGCCATCATCCGCCCCCACCCTCCCCGCCCACTGCAAGCTGCGCCTTCCCATCTCTCTCCAGCTTGGAGTAATTTTGGGCCTTTGGTCCCTTCTGGATCCCCCCTTGGTTCTTAAAACCATTTTAAAAGCCTCGTTCACGTCCAGAAGTGCCTGCAGCAGCAGAATGTGGTGAGGTACGTGCTCCCTGGTGGCTCCCAGGGGGCGTATCGCAGGGATTCGGGAGGAGGATTAGCCGATGATCATCCTTGGACCGCGTGGCCACGTCGTTTAGAAGGTCAGCAATGGTTCATTTCCCCAGCTGTCATTCATACCACCTGTCATTGCGCCGTTTTTTTTTTTTTTATCGCCAGCGGGACCTCGTGGATGACGATGGCAATGCGATCATCGAGGATAGGAGCCTCAGGTTTCAATATGGCTAACCAAAGGACCAATAGCAGATTATTTGTAGAACCAATATAAATGCTAATTTAACATTTAACAGTGTACACATTCCTGCACACACAGCATGAATACATATCTGCATTGAACATTGAAAATGTCCAATACTTGCAACTCAGGTGATGTCAAACCTCAGGCAACCCCCCACACCCTATTGGCCAATCCCATTTTAACTTGTTTAATTACAAATCCAATGGTTAAGGCGCCAGCATGGCAGGGTATTACAAGCCTAATGTGCCAAGCCACAGCTTCTCAAGTCGTATTCAGCCAAGAGGGCCAGCTGTACCCCACTCACTCAACAGGGGAAACCAAACACCTTTAACAAAGTCATCAAATCCCAAATAAATAGCGTGAACTATATTTAACTTTATTCCTGCTCTATTTTGAGCCCTGAGATGAGAGGTAATCACATACGGTACCTTGACCTGAGGTCTCTCGCCTGGCGATGCAGACCCACTGTATCTCAAACTGCCAACATATAGAATAGAGACATAGGTGTGAGTTACAAAATAAGCATGCTGTGTTTAAAGGCGTAGGCACCTTGTACGCCTTCAGTGTCATCCTCTCCAAGAAGAAGAAGAAGAACTTAGATCATTTGGATAATGTCAAAATATGAAATGTCATGTTGGAAATGAAAGTGCAAGCTGGTGGGACTTGAAATGCTGTTGCTGTTATAACTATGAACAACGGCAAAGCGTAGAGATTGCACTCCCCCACATTGGCATTGCTCTGTCTATGTAAATGATGCCTAGACACCTCATGTACATCTACTACGGATTCAAATGGCAATTCAGAGCGCAACAAGTGTGTGCTGAAAATGTTAGATTAGCCATTCATTATAACAAAAAAAACTTTCAACAGCTTATAAAGTCCTTCTGAACCGAAGAATTGTAAGAAAACGTTAAGTAACAACCTTAAAAACGTGTCATCACGAGCCCCCAGAAAGCCACCCTGTCGCCCCTTCAACACCACGTTTCACACACGGACCTAATCACGCCTTTAAAAGCCACAAACCACAGTACCGTCCCCTGGGGAACTATACTGTTCACAGGGCGTCACTCCATTTTCTCCTGCTGGTAATTTAGGGGGCCTTGTTGCGACCAAAACGTTTTCTTTTTGGCTTATCCATTGAAGAAGTTTAGTATGTTACAACAAGCCTGGGGCCTCACATTAATGGTGTGGGTATTTAAAAGGCATGGGTTTGCAAGTGTGGGAGAATTTACAGCCACACCACATTCAATTACACGGGTCACGGACAGCACCCCTGCTGGGATCATGGAGTGTACGGTTTTTCTTATATTTTTGATCACTTGTTGATTTATAGAGCAACTTTACTGATTTGTTCCATGGTGTGTGTGTTTTGGCAGATAATGTGTTGGATTATTATTAAATGAGTGAATGTAAATCCAGTAAATGTCGGCCTACAAGGGTTAAGCCTGCATATTACATTTTGTAATATTGTATTGTAGCCTACATTAAATTACATTATATGCTATAGCGGAACTCCTTGGGGGAGATGGCACAGAGCCTGTGCCGGAAATCAAAAACTGAAAGAGGGGAATTACGCCTTGTTTCCTGTTTCGCTACGGAGATATTCTACCGAATAGAAACTCATTAGCTCAAGTGGATGAAGCTTTCAGAAGGGGATTTCAATACCTGTATTTCTACAGTGGCCAGTCTACACAGTGTTGATTTGAAACCTTTACAGACCCATTTTTACCTTTTACTACTCCTGGCCAAGTTTGTGTTCTTGGTTAGCCAATTACGTGCTTACAGATCCCCACCTCCATCAACATGATTAGTTGAAACAACAATGAAGCGAAATAAAGTAAAATTTATATCTGAAGTCTGATTTGTGAGACTAATTATTGCCTAACTTTATTTAACTTAAACCCCGCAAATAACTACAACTAACTCTGTTAGTTGCTGTCAAACAATGGTTTTCAGAATCACGGCTTAACGTCTTCATCCCGAAATGGCCCGTATCCGTGCAAAGCCCCTTCCCCCCAATTGCAAAGACGTTTTAAGGCATTTAAACACATGGGAAAGCAGTCATGTGACACACCCTTAGAAAGATTAGATTCTCAACTTTTAGTCTATCATAACCATTGTTAGCTAAATTAAAGAAAATTCCAAACCCAAACAAAAAAGGGAGCATGTTACAAACATAGTCATGTATTTCATAACTGTGCACAAGCACAGGCACAGCAATAGCAATATTTTTCACGTCATTTGATCTACACAAACTATATTTATCATCTGAAGGCTGAAATTCCAACAGTCCAACCCATATAACTGTGACTAAAACTAGCCGAACTAGAGGCAAAAAACAATCAAGAACAAACAAAAATGATGTCTTACCTTTGTTGTTTTTGTCATGAAAGTGGTGTTTGACCGCATAAAAACACCATAAATGGATAATCCAGTGCCTGGGCACTATTTTACAACTAATCATGGTGTTTACAATCAATGTATAGTAGCTAAGAGTGGGTTTCAGAGGAAATACGGAAATTGCCTTCAATCAGAACACACGTTTTTCGTCGCCATCTGGTGGCCGTATGGTGCAATTGCGATTGTTTGGCTCGGTGTCATTCAATTCGCCTTGACCTTTCAATAGAGGGGTCAAGTTTCAAAATTGTACAATGGGTTCTCAAGATATCTACCTGTTTCTGTCTCATCAACACTTGGTTGGACACAATAACAAACAGATCAAGCGAAAAGTAAAGAAACATTTATTATATTTATTTGTAGGGATCCTTTCTGCAATGATAGAATATAATCGGAGCCTCTCAGTGGCAAAAGCAAGCACATTTAGAAGACATACGTTGACAGGCGCTATTGCCCCAAAGGATTAAATTGCAGCCCGTTTTCATGGATTAGGTCTTTAGCGTTATCACTCAATACTGGTTCAATTTGAGAAAAAAAAATCTGCATCAGAAAATAGGGTCCAGCTTTTTGAAATCCTGAAGTTTTCCCTTAACGTTATAAAAAGATATATTTTGTATGACTGCTATTTTGACCGTTTTATGTTTTTTATTCATTGAGTTGTTAAATATGAGAAATAGGCCTATATTCTTTTGGAAAATTATGGTTTAGGAGAAGTTTATCCATTTAAGTAATTTTCTTTGCTCAGTATTCAATATGTTGAAATACATAAACATTTTGCGCATATTTGAAAGTTGGATTTCCTTCCATTTCATAAACGTAAAAATGCCCGTGACCAGACAGTCTGCTAATTCACCAGCGGCTACATTATGCTTGGAAATTCCCTCTTGTCGTATGAACGCCACTCAAAGTTGTAGTATAATTAATTGTTATCTGTAAAAATGCTCCATAAACATTGTGGCTGAAGGTCAACAGCGAGCATGTCGAGCCGGTCTTGACACATACCTGATGCTACACAACATCCGCTGAGGGTGGGGGGGGGAGAATTGGTGTCGAGGCTTCACCGGAGGTTTCCATCCCTGGTCTTCCCTCACTCTCCTCCGAGGGACATCCATTCTTCATCTCTGTCAACCCCTCGTCCCCCCTGGGAGGCTATGCTTCATTGCTCTGGACTCAGGCCACTTTTTCTTTATTTCCTGGATCGTTAAACCCCTGTGCGCAAACAAACATCATCCCTCTGTCAGGCCTTTCGTAAACACACATCTGGAGTGGACAACATAATTGTCAAGTGTCCAAGCTTCCAGTAGCTCCTTGAAGCCATTAATCATCCCTCGTTTTCCTAGATGCGCTGGTGTTATTTTGGAATCGAAATGCCGGTTCTTCCAGGGCCCTAAGTAGAAAAGCAAGCGGAGCGCAGACGGCAGGGATAAATCAGTTGGGAAGTGAAGACAGGTAGCCTCCCATTGCTAGCCATCTGGCTCTCACTCTTTCCCAGACCGGCTGATTTTATTGATTTTCATTGCTTTCCTTGGACCCAGGAGAGGTTTTCACGAACAACCTGTCATCTTGTCTAAAAGTATCCTCCCCTGTGGGCCGTTTAATTGATTACAATTCGCGCACAGGTACCTGGAATATTATGTACTGATAAGATGAGGAGGCTTCCCTCAGGGCAACCTGATTTACACAAGTGGATGTTTAAGTGGGCTTTGGCCAGTGTGTACAATGGATACTCTCCGATGAATGTCATTGGACTTGTTTTCCAAGAAAAATAACTGTACAGGTACTATGATTGGTTCTCACTAACCAATCGTATTTCGGTTTGAATACAAACCCCTCTTTTGTTAGTTCTGATATAGTGGTATATTCGCTGTGCCTGCTGTTGCTTGGCAAAACAGTTCCAGAACAGAAATCACAGCCGTGTTTTTTTTTTTCCCGTAAGTGAGTAGACTTAAGTTTTAACAACACACAGTTGATTACAGGTGCAACTTTTCCTTTGGCTTTTCTCGGGTGTCAGAGTAAAGTCGTGTCAGTGTATTTTTATTTTCGGTGATACCATGGTCACGTCCATTCATATCTTGAATGGACATTCAAGATATCATTCATATCTTGACTGCAATGACGACCAACAATTGAACCTTGTTGCTATTAAGGAAGTCCCTTTCCTACCGAGCAACTTGTCAGCCCAAGCCTCACGCCGCTAGATAGATGACAGCGTTGCACATCTGTTTAAGAGTCCAGATGTTTTTGAATGCACCTGGCTACAACCCCCTTCCCCACCACCCCACCCCATCACCTTGCACTACTTCCAGCGAGGGTATCCCCGCTCGTTTGGCCAGATGTGGGGAGAATCTTAATGGCCTTGCCATGGATTCTTGAGATGTGGACGATGTGCTCCTTAAAGGGCCCATCTAGTACGAAACTTTCTTCTTAAAGGGCCAATATCGTACAAAACCTTCTTAATAAAGGGCCTAAATCGTTTGGAACCTTCTTCTTAGAGGGCCCAAATCGTACGGAACCTTCTTCTTATAAGGACCAACTCATACGAAACCTTCTTAATAAAGGGCCTAAATCGTATGGAACCTTCTTCTAAAGGGGCCCATATCGGTCAGAACCTTCTTCTTAGAGGGCCCAAATGATCATCAAAGTCATTGCGTCTGAGGGGTCAATTGTGAATTGTGAAATGCATCTTGCTTTGTTTGTCGAGTTTTGTTAAATGGCACATAGGGTCCCTGTCACCAAACTCCACATGAACACAGGTTTTCAATACATTTGTACATTCTGAGGTGCAGTAGGCTACCATCAGAAAACATTAGAAACAAGCTGGGTATTCTATCAGCTATCTATCCCAATGCAAAAATGCAAGCGCCTCCCCTAAAACCAATAGGTGATCGATGCTGCTGATTAAATGGTAGTGAAACAAAACAAACCAGTTAACATTCAGCAGCCAAAGATTGAAAAGCCAAAGAAGCGGATTGTAATATGAAAGAAACAAAATCGCGGTTAGCAGTAGCATCACAACTAGCCATTGTTTAATCAATGGATGCTGCCTCAATTAATTGCATTTAGCGTACATGGTGAATAAAATGTTACGTTTGTTCTTATTATATATAACAAACCAGACATGAGTCATGAGACACGAGACTGGTTATTTTTCAGCTGCACAGCAAAACTGACACACCCACCACAGTGTTTCATTTTGCCTTCCTAACATTTTCAGAGCAGAGAAAATGATTGGTAGGAAAATTATTAATTCTAGAGGGTTTATATTGTGCACACTTATGGAGATGCTTTGAATAGTATCTTAGTAAATAAAGCATGAAATACAACCAATGGCAAGGACCTTTAACGTAATAACATGTATGAGGTTTTATAATAGAGATGCTCAGGGTCTGGAAAAGAGATTACAAATTTTGGATGTTATTTTCATGTATATAAATGTAAAGGCCATCAGGAATCGCTCTAAATGGTAATAAATAGTACCATATGGGCCCATTAATGTTCTTTGTCTGAAGTATTCCACAACATAGCTGGCATTCTATGTTATTCTATGTCTAGAAAATTAGCATAATTCATTCGTTCATACTATGGCATTTGGCTTATTGTGTTTGAATACCCAACCAAGGTGCAATGGGAATGTCTTTCTTTAGACAATGGCTTTGGACGGTTGTATCATAGTACCATCATATGGGGGTATGGGTGCTCCTGGCATAAGGTTCTGAGCTCCAACCTCAATGTGTGCAGTCTACCTGTAGCTTGAGCTGGATGAAGCTACCGGCTCATTAATAAATAATAAATAATAAATAACAACATTGTACAAATTTGGATAAAAGCATTAGTTAAATATAAAAATAAGAATTCGACCAAATCAGCTGCATAACCCATGTGTATTTATTTACTCAACATCTTGTGTAACAGACAAACGGCCACTGAACAATGTTAATTATGCTTACGCTTTTTCTGTTCACTGAATCTGTAGGTCACACATGACTTTCTGTCCCCTAACAATGGCGCCATACATCAGCTCACAGCTTCGTAACCCCAACGCAAAATCTTGAGAAACAGACAAATTGCCATCAATCAATGTTAATGATGACCTGGTTCTGCTCGCTGGAGCTCTGCGGGTCGCACGCTGCTTTGTCTCCGTTAACGCCGTCTCCAGCTGTGTTGGACTACTCCCTCACCCCCACGGTCCCTTCTCCTTCTCTTGCTCTCACTTCCTCTCACCTGTCAAGAGGTGGAATGTCGCTGGCCGCCGGGCCCCTCCAGGGTCCTATACTCCTGACAGACGTGGTGAAGATCTTCGGGCCTAATGTTTCCCCCTTATATATCCCGTCCATGCCGAAAGCACTGACACAATCAACTGCTTTACAATAAACTTGAGGAGTGAGGACCTTGCTGTGGAAAACATTAATGAACCGGTGTTTCCTCCTGACGACAGCCCTGACTGTATTAAAGAATTACTTTTGAGTTGTCTTGGAAGACCAGCGTGTTACCATCTACTCATTCATTAGATGCTTTTTTGTTTAGAAGTTACATTTTTTAGATGCTTTAATGAGCAGGTATGGGTTAGGGCATCTAGCCCCAGGATGCCAACAGGTAGAATGTGGACATTGGGGTTCAAACCAATGACCTATCGGCTGGGAACATCCTAACCTCTACACTATCCTACTCCCACTGTCTCCAGTCTACATTTGCCAGGTTCTGGGTTGGGATCATCACTTTGTCTTTTTCTATAGCCCTATATCTCATTGTTGATCACCATGAGCAGTATGGAGTACAAAGCCTTAAAATTTATCAGAATAGACAGCAATTAAAGTTTCCACAATTCACAATCTCATTATTAGTGTAAAATGGTTATGAGAAGGGATGGGATGCAATATGACTCAGAAACAATACAAACTTTGACTTAATAGTATATGCTTTGTATATTCATCCAGTATCATCATAATTTTAGTTTAATTTTTAATTAATCTTGATGTTCTTAATGGTTCTTAATGGGGAGTGTTATCATTCCTATTTTTCCTATGATGATTATCATTATCATTGCTATGAACTGAGTTGATCACCAGTGTCTCTGTCCGGCTCAAATATAGCACACGTGGAAACAGTACACTTCTAGGAAGCTGTGCTTTTTCCAAGAACTGATTTTCCAAGTAGATTTGTCATAAAAATGTCCAGATGGTGCATAAATGGTCATGATATATATACACACAGAGGTTATGTATGTGCACGTAGCACGTACTCAATAATGCAGAGGCCAATTTGTTCTGCAGAACTAAGACGTACTTATAATTAATGGAATTATATACAAATTTGTACAATGAGTTTTATGCCATATTTTCATTTTTGTAAAAACCTGTTATTAATCTTATTCTACTGCTGTAACTTTAACCCTTTGTTCTGGAGTTGAATACCTACTTGTTTTTTCCCACCATTGGCGAGCAGGGACAGAAACATGGGCAGGGGATGGAGGAAGGATAGAGGTTTATTAGATAACCCTTCATCCCAAGGATCTGTTCAGGGTCGGGAGGACTTGATCGCCATGGCAACGTTTCAGATCTCATCAGGAAAGGGAAGTGGCCGGGGTCATAACACTCATTAGCCTACGATATCTTCAGTGGAACCAACTCAATATGAAGATGAGCCGTATTGGATGGATTAAAAGTTGTTAAGGATGGCGCCAAATGCACCAAAGCAACGAGTTCACATCGTTAAAAGCAATTTTACTGTTTTGTTGTTTAGCAGAAGCTTTGATCAAAAGTGACTTGAATTGTGAATGTAGATACATGTCCTGAATGAGCAGGTAGGGGTTTAGGTATCTTGGCCAAAGATGCCTAAAGGGCCTACAGGTACACACCACACATTGACGATCGACCCCAGTACCATTCATCCAAGCAACACTCAAACCTACAATATCCTGTTGTAGAAAGACATTGCTGTCTAAAAACAAAGTCTTTCTACACTGTCCTACTCCCAGAAACAAAATCATTTCGGAAAGAAAAGACAGTATATCCCTGCTGTCGACCAGTCTATGCTGTTAACTATTACTTCCAGCAGGAAGCCTTTAAATGAAGTGTTTGTGCTCACCATACTGTCTGTCACTTTGCTTTGCAACCTGATGTTGCTGTTTAATTACTAGTCAGTCCTTTTTATCCACTTTGGATACAGGTCATTAAGGATCAGGTAGGGGTTAAGGCATCTTTCTCAAGGATTAGTACCGGTCAACTGCGAACATGGGGGATCGAACCCAGAACACCCTAACCACTAGATTATCCTGGTGCTTTATGCAAATACTATCTATCTTGCCCCTCAATGTATTTCAGAAGGACTTGCAAGATTGTATGCCAATGCTGTGTTTTGCAATGGAAAAACAAACCAATTAACCCTAAATGGGCAACTGCTGGAAAATATAATATATTTGATGAGAACAATAAAAAACTTAAAGAAACAGAACTAAACAAATAAGCTAGAAACTTTATTTGTTAAACGCATATACACTGTTGCTGTTGTACATCATTCTTGGCTAGGATGTGGTCTTACACATTTATTAACAGTGGTTTGGAAAAGGCATCTGCTAATGGAAAATGGCATATGTATACAATACAAATCAGCAAACATATCAAAATCAATTTTTACAACTTTTTTTAGCAACCAATTCCTTCTATTGGTGTGCCATAGTGCAAACTGTGTTGTTTGTAAGACAGAGTTTCCTGTGATTTTAACATTCATACATCTCACTTATTGATTTATCTGTCTTAAACACATCATTTTGTCTGTAGACTGCATTCGTCTTGCCTTCAGTTCAAGTCTTTCTGTAAATCATGTGAGTTTCCCATCAGAGGATAATATTAATAGTATTTCAAGTGTGCCGGGAAAAACCGGATTTGTGTGATGATCTCAGAGATTCTTTATGATGAAGAAGCGATGCTGTGTGGCACAGTGCATACAAAGACTGCAATGAGAGTTATGGAGATCTCTCACTCTGGTAAAACATACCTTTTTTGAACATGCACACCTTTATACAAGTTCAACATTCTGGATCTTTCCAAAAACGTAAAAAGAAAACAAAAGTTAGATCTTGAAAAATCCAAAACTTAGGTTGGGGAAATGACCGGCAGTGGAATAAAAACTATGCTGTTGACTATTTATGAACAAATGTAAAGTTTGGGTTACCTACACTAAAGATTTACATTGTTCCTCAAATGTAAAACAGAACTTTCAGGAGTGTTTGTTTGATTTTTTTCCAAGCGCTTTCAAAAAGTCCATGAGGATTTTCGGTTTTCCTCTGAAAACCAACATTCATACAGACGACCATTAAAAAAAAACACAACAGTGGAGCTAAAGTCACATAAAGCTGGTGAGGAGGGGACGCAACAATCAGATGATGTTCCTGTATATGTGAATGTACATGGATGTATTCTGTCGGCACGTTTATACAGACGGAGCCCAGACCAATGCAAGAGAGACAGAGAGGGAGAGAGAGAGAGAGAGAGAGAGAGAGAGAGAGAGAGTAATTCATCATTTTCATAGTTTCTGTTGTAACAAAAAAGTCCACTCTTGAGGCTGTCATGTTATATTGTTCCTGCAAACCTCTGCCTCATCAGTCCTCTGGAGTTTATACGTCACAGAGAAAGAAACATGAGGGTACAAAAAATTGCAACAAAAAAAAACAAGGTGATATGAATGCGAGTTTGTAACGCTCAGCTCAACGGAAACAAAAAGAACAAGGGGCACCTTTGCTGCCTCTACTCTGGCTCTACTACACTGCTGGGTTCTACAGAAGAAAGGGAGGAAGAAGAAGAAGAAGAAGAAGAAGAAGAAGAAGAAGAAGAAGAAGAAGAAGAAGAAGAAGAAGAAGAACAAGAAGAAGAACAAGAAGAAGAACAAGAAGAAGAAGAAGACAACGAAGATGAAGATGAAGAAGAGGAAGAAGAAGTAGAAGAAGAAGAAACGTAAAACTGGCAATGGAAGATGTGTCAAAGAGTCTTGGCGATTGGACTGAAGCACAGCCTTGGCCTCTG
>OOFG01094044.1:0-11947 GCA_900323295.1 Molva molva | reverse complement strand
GGCCCCTCTAAAGACGCTGCTATTTGGACAAGTTTTTCTGACTTATGAAATTATTTTTCTGTTTTCTATGTTGCTATGCATTTATTCAAAGAATGAACCCATCTATTATTTCTCTTTCATGTGTTTAACTTGTCGTGTCTGAGGGTTCAGTCAATTTTCATGGTGAATTCCTGAATCCTTTGTAAGGTGACTGACTCATCCTAAATGAGACATTTAGACAATTACACTCCTCATCAGAACACTCTCCTTACCGGAACACACACTCCTCATCAGAACACTCTCCTTACCGGAACACACACTCCTCATCAGAACACTCTCCTTACCGGAACACACACTCCTCATCAGAACACTCTCCTTACCGGAACACACACTCCTCATCAGAACACTCTCCTTACCGGAACACACACTCCTTATCCGGACACATATAAAACAGAAAACACACTCCGTACCAGAAAACTCCTCATTAGAGCACACGCTGCCCATCAGAAACACACTCCTCATTAGAGCACACGCTGCCCATCAGAAACACGCTCCTCATCAGAGCACACGCTGCCCATCAGAAACACACTCCTCATCAGAGCACACGCTGCCCATCAGAAACACACTCCTCAGTAGAGCACACGCTGCCCATCAGAAACACACTCCTCATTAGAGCACACGCTGCCCATCAGAAACACACTCCTCATTAGAGCACACGCTGCCCATCAGAAACACACTCCTCAGTAGAGCACACGCTGCCCATCCAAAGCCCCCGGGGCAGCGGAACGTTTTGTGACTTCAGAGTGTCTCCTCCTCACTTCACCATGACTAGATCTATCTTTCATCTGTATCTTTCAGCCTGAATATAAAATAGCAGACCCCATCTGTACCTTCTTGTTCTCCGTCTTCGTCCTCGGTACCACCCTTACGATCCTCAAGGACGTGTTCAGGATCCTCATGGAGGGTAAGATTGGACAAGAGGTGAAGCACAATCCTACACATTTAGTTGTTAAGTACATTTTAATGTCCTCCTCATCCCACTCCCTTCCGAACCACCTGAGAGAGCTCCAAACGCTCGGCAAATTCAAAACTGGACTGCAAACCCACCTTTTTTGTTGTGCTTTCAATCAGGCCTAGTTGCCATCTTTAGACCTCATGTGTAAAGCTGCCATCCATGGACCTCATGTGTAAAGCTGCCATCCATAGACCTCATGTGTAAAGCTGCCATCCATAGACCTCATGTGTAAAGCTGCCATCCATAGACCTCATGTGTAAAGCTGCCATCCATGGACCTCATGTGTAAAGCTGCCATCCATGGACCTCATGTGTAAAGCTGCCATCCATGGACCTCATGTGTAAAGCTGCCATCCATGGACCTCATGTGTAAAGCTCTGTGTGTTTCTGTCTTAGGAGCTCCCAAGGGGGTTGAGTTCAGCTCAGTGAAGGAGGTGCTGCTGTCCCTGGAGGCTGTTAAGGCTGCACACTGCCTCCATCTGTGGGCTCTTACTCTGGGCCGGTCCCTGGTGTCTGTTCACCTCGCCGTAGGTCAGTACCGCAAAGGGAGGTTTAGGTAAGCAGAAGGAGGTCTGTTCATCTCTCCACAGGTAAGCAGGAGGTCTGTTCATCTCTCCACAGGTAAGCAGGAGGTCTGTTCATCTCTCCACAGGTAAGCAGAATGAGGTCTGTTCATCTCTCCACAGGTAAGCAGGAGGTCTGTTCATCTCTCCACAGGTAAGCAGAAGGAGGTCTGTTCATCTCTCCACAGGTAAGCAGGAGGTCTGTTCATCTCTCCACAGGTAAGCAGGAGGTCTGTTCATCTCTCCACAGGTAAGCAGGAGGTCTGTTCATCTCTCCACAGGTAAGCAGAAGGAGGTCTGTTCATCTCTCCACAGGTAAGCAGGTCTGTTCATCTCTCCACAGGTAAGCAGGAGGTCTGTTCATCTCTCCACAGGTAAGCAGAAGGAGGTGAAGGGGAATTGAGAGAAAACGACTGTCATCAAATGGCTTGATGACATATAAGAAGAGTAGTGATTCATTTATTTCCTGGATTGATGATGGTAAATGTAAAAAATATTTATATGAATTATATTTTTATCCAATTTAATAATACTTATATTGCTTGGACTATGTTCTAGACATGGGATATACACTAGAGTGACTATTAATCACCTTGCACTAGTCGCTCTAGACATGGGATATACACTAGAGTGACTATTAATCACCTGCAAGGCGTTCCAGTTCCAGTGCACACATCCCATTCTGCCTTTAAACGATTTTTGGACATCCACTAGAATTAGTTTTGGGCTCAGAGCTATCAATCAAAACAGGTTATTGAGGAGAATTGTATTATGTCGGAAATAGTTATCTTAAAGAGCCAGTGAGCCACTGATTCAGATGGGATTCGAACACTATGAGATTTAAAAAAAATGTGTTTTGGGCTGAGAGTTTTAGGAAAGAGGGGGGCGTGTTATCCCCATGGTTACGATCCACGCCAACTTTATGATACTTTTTTAGTACCGTCGTTGTGTAACTGTTATGAGCGTTATAATAAGCGATGTTGTATATGAAATCCGCCACACACCGTAGCGTTATACTATAGGTGTCCGGGAAGCCTAACTCGGACGCGGACATTAAATAAATCGCTACTCAGACGGAACTTCACCATCCACACACACCGTGGCGTTGTACAATAAGTGTCCGAAAGCTCAACTTTCTCTCGGACACCGCAGTCAACCGCTGCCCAGGCAGATCTCCACACGTCCACACAGACCACGCCGCCGGTGCCCCTTGGTCGTGACGTCACCTGCCTCCGCAGCAGAGCGGAACGTTTGGGTTCGCTGTCGACCTTGAATCTTTGAAACAAAGTGCAAATGCTGACATTGTCGGTTGGATGAGTAAGCAAAGTCATACATGATATGTCAAATATACACTACACTTTAGGCTCTCGCAAATAAAATAATCACATTTTGTTAAGTAAACACTTTCCAAAAGGCCCCCTATGTTATGTAGACTACTAGACCACCCATACTTAGATGAGTGTGGACACACCAGTGTCTTTACAAAAGATTTGAGACGTCTGTTTGCACAGATTAGGTTTGAGATACCAAACTAGCCCCCTCCTTCCCCAGGCGAGGGTGCAGACCCCCACATGGTGCTGAGAGAGGCCACAGAACTGCTGCAGACCAAGTTTGGCTTCACCAGCGTCACCATCCAGGTGGAGCCCTACTCTGAAGACATGGACCATTGTGCCCACTGCCAGGACCCCACCACCTGAACACACAGCCTGGTCTGAGCACACACAGAACACACACTGCCTGGTCTGAACACACACACACCAAAAACACTCTGCCTGGTCTGAACACACACAGAACACACACTGCCTGGTCTGAACACACACACACCAAAAACACTCTGCCTGGTCTGAACACACAGAATAATCTCTGGTCCGAACCGGCACTTAACCCTAGCCCCCACTGCACTGGCACAGGCTCTGTATCCGGATCCTGGAAGCATCTCTGTGTTTCAAATAAATACTGTCCCTACCACACCTATACCACTTTTAAGTAAAGGACGAAAAGCTAAATAATAATCATAAATTAATAACGAAAACGAATATGAAGAAATTCTGTTTTTTTTCATTTTATTTGTCAGCACTTTGAGAGAGAGAGAGAGAGAGAGAGAGAGAGAATTGTTTTCATGAAACAAAACGGTGTTTGAAACGGTGTTGGCTAGAAAACATCCAAGACTGCATTTCATTATCTGTGTACAATCAACTACCTTCAAAGTGAAGACTTGTTTGTTACAACTTCTCATTCATTAGTCATCTATTTTCATCACCATATACAACCAATATGTGTTCATATAGTTTCTGTGTTCCCTGTTCCTAGTGAAGTTCAAGGACTTTCTGGAGTACAATTCTGTTGTCACAAGCATTTTCCTTTCACATAGAGGGTGTTATATTCCCTCATGAGATGGTGAGAGCAATGGAGTACATTAAATAAAGTATTTTCACATAATAACCACCTTTCTCCTTGCCGCAAGATGTAGTTCTGAAAGGATGAAGTGGACTTAGTTCTACCATTCCACCGTAATTCATTCCACTCACTGCTTGATGAACCAGTCTGTCAGGAATATTATTATATCATAATGGTTTATGATAATGTCATCAACGCCTACACCCTCGGACCCAGAGAGCAACTGATTGACCTTACCTGACACATACAACCATGACCCTTTTAAAGGATAGTCATCCAACCAATAAACAGCCAGCCAGCCTGTCCAAAGTGTTGTTTGTTAACCAATTCTCCAGATACACTGAAACTAACTGAAACTAAGGTTAAGCTGAACCATCATGAATGGGTACTCATTCCAAACCCAACATTTGCATGGTTACCTGTTGGAAATAATATATTGACCATATTCATAAAGAGATATATTTAACTGTGAATATCAAATGTTTTTCTGAATGTAGTAAAAGTAAAGTAAAAATATGAATTAAATCAAGGCATCCATTTGACTATTTGACAATGGTTTCAGAGCAAAGAAAGCATTATTTGAATTTGGTGGAATACAATATTTTAAATCATTCCAAATCAATGAATAAATTAAAAACAATAGATGTGTCTGTGATCTGTACGTTTTCTGTGGCTGTATCATTTGAGTCTTTTGTCTTTTGTACTCCAACTGTCTGTGAATTACTGTAACATTGGTGGCTTTTGTAAATACATTTCATACTTGTGATTTCTTTTGTGTGTATATTTTTGTAAATATTTGTTCCATTGTAATCATTCTCGGAGGCATTGTCTGTTAAACCAGTAATGTTTCATAGGACTCCACAATGTGCTGTTTGATATTTTATGTGTACATGTTAAAAATGATTTTTTCATGGACTAATAAAAGAATGCAGATGACCAAAAAAAGTGAATCTGTTTATATTTCTACTATATTATAGTAAGATACAATATAGTCTTCAAAGATAATTTATAACCAGTTATCTAGTTTATAAGTGGATAACAGTTCCCCTTCTGTGCTGGAGTTGAAGGTACATGATGTACAATATGTTACGTTGATCAGCTAATGCATACGTTTGCAATTTATTTATTGTTTGCAAATTGTAAACCAGCTCATGTGTTATCCGTCTTCAAATCTGGGCTCTAAGTGGTTTCCATCTTTAAATTAAACTAGAAGAGTAGAATCGAGTACAATTTCAGTGGATCCAGTTCGCTTGCTTGCTTCCATGGCTGCCTCATACAGTATTTGTGTGTTAGTTAGTTAATTAGTTTCTTATCTGGCAACACAGGGTACTCTGAGAATAGTGAATCATAACACACAGGCCAAAACCTAAACAAAAGTTCAGAAAACAATGTCTGCAGCGATGTTTTAGGAGAAGCCAGTATTCGAGTGTTTCCTTAATCTCTGATGATAAAGCTCCTTTAAATGACTTAATACTGTAATCATTACAGCAATTTAGCTGTATAGCACTTGTTGGCAACTGTTATTGAGAGACTGATAGAACAGATAGTTTGGATTTATTTTGCATGATGGTTTTATTATTAAAAATGGTTAGAAGAACGATTAGTTTTTGTATGGATAATGTTTAGCAAAGCATATTCTCAGTGCTGTTATAATCCAAACAAACAGGGTTTATGAATAAACACATAATGGGGAGAAATTTCTTTCAATGAATGTACACATTTTAAAAGATTACGAACATTTCCAAAAAAGGTGTTTCAGAAAGATATGACAAATATAAAAATGTAATGAAACCCTTTTCATTGGGATGAACGTGAGGTGGAAGAGCAGCAAACCACCTTTTGCATAATTAACTCTAAACTAAAAAAGACATTTAAGTTTAAACAACCACTGTAATGAATATTGTTTCAGGCCGAGGGACAATCAAGACTGTAGATAAAAAGCCAAGATAAAAAAAATTAAATAACCTAGAGCAGCAAAAGTCATCATGTAAATATGAAAAACACTCCAATCAGCTTTAAAACATTTGCTCACTATAAATGAACAAGGACATTCACACTCTCTGCCCGGCAACACAGCGGTTCACTTGATTCAAAGTGCTGCTGCACAAAGTGCTGGGACGTCTGTTCACCAACATCTAAAACAAGGACAATGCTGAAAAGACTCAACTTTATCGAACTTGCCCAAATACACATCCTCATTTAACAACAACATACACTGATGTTCTTATCGAGGATGAGTGGATGTCCTTTTCCTGAGCAGTAAAATGTGAGTATATAGAGCACAACAGGTGGTAGTATATAGAGCACAACAGGTGGTAGTATAAAGCCCCTTCAGTTGGATTAGTAACTTAGCTGTAAACTGCTTTCCCTCCCCCACCCCAAAATCTACAGTGTAGAAAAAGATAACTTTGTGTTCACACAGTGGCTTTAAAGTCATCTAGTTTCCTTCTGAACACAGCCACCTGCATCAACCTGAGAAGTGCATTCTGTCCCAGAGCAGAGGCACCTGCATCAACCTGAGAAGTGCATTCTGTCCCAGAGCAGAAGCACCTGCATCAACCTGAGAAGTGCATTCTGTCCCAGAGCAGAGGCACCTGCATCAACCTGAGAAGTGCACTCTGTCCCAGAGCAGAGGCACCAGTGAACTCTGAGGGTGCTGAGTGAGAAAGGTACATCCATCTTCCAGGCTAGCCAGCTCGTCACTGGTCTACACTCGGACATCTGCCTCCTCCCCCCCCTCCTGGCCCCCGGGGTCACTGGGCATGTATAAAGCACTGAACTGGGTCTGGCTGTCCTGGACCTGTGTGTTGATGTGGGAGCTGGTCATGTTGTGGAGACAGTGGACCCGCAGCAGCCCGGCCTGGCCCACCGAAGCTACCCACGCATGGCAGCTCATGTTGGGGTTGAACCGGACCTGGGGAGACGGCAAAGACCAGATCATTGGGTGTGCTGAGCGGTGTCTGATAAGACAACAACACGTAAGACAAAGCACATCCCTTCCTAGCAATCAACACTGCTGTCTGCGTTTACTAGAAATCCATTCATCCACTTCAGACAGAATTTATAGCCTAACCCCAATGACGATTTGTCCTTAAGAAAAAGAGAATCATCGACATTTTTACCAAGAATTCATTTTCTTTCCCATGCATGTCGCTCCCTCTCTTTTCTGCTGACCTCAAGTTAAAACAGCTCAAACTTCATCGCCGCTATCACACTTCCTCTTTCTCCACCTCTCCACCCAGCTACCTCGTCTACAGGAACCTTGTGTAGAGCAGGGCCCATGTTCAAGGCTAGGTCAGTCTTCAGCCACCTGTGGTCTAGTTTAAAGGTACCTTGTGCAGCGCAGCCAGGGGCATCATGTCCAAGTCTAGGTCAGTCTTCAGCTCCGTTTGCGTCATGCGCTTCCATGGTGCCCTCTTCTTATAATTCTTAAAGCTTCTCTGGAAGAAGCAAAGAAAGGGTTGAATGCACATCCATTAAAATACACAGTCTGCAAGAGAAAGACATCACGCGATGTCATTGTGGGCACACAAGTATCAGAAACACCTGCATTTGTATGAGGGATCACGTCTGTGTGTTTACATGAGGATCAGCGGGCTGCTCAGTGGAGCAGAACAGACAGAGGAGGGATGGGGATGGAGAAGTGTGTGGTAAAGAGTGTTGACTCTGAAGCTAATGATGGGTACCTAACGTCTTTAGCAGATGTCCCTGAAAGCAGGCCTTTAAGGTGTGTAACCTGACGCACACACACACGTATGCACGCACACACGCATGCACACACACACGCACACCCAAACACGCACACAAGCATACACACACACGCACACACAAACACACGCACACGCATGCACGCACCAGGTTGCTGTCTGAGAAGAGGAGGTAGTAATTGTTCACAGCCTCCCGGTAGGTCTGGATGTTGGGGACATGATCTCCTGCAGTGCTCTCCTCCCGGCTCCTCTCTTCTTCAGCGTCGCTGGCAGGCTCGTCCGCATGTTTGCTGTTGTTGTTGTTGATCGGCTGCCCTGAAGACTTCTCACCTTGGGCCCTGCTCCCTTCCCCTGCCCCCTCCTCCCGGCTCCGTGGCTCTTCTGCCTCATAGCGTACCATATCAGTGAAGTAGATTGGCTGCAAATGCATCAAAAAATTATGAGAAAAAAATGCTATATGTTTTTTTTTTTACTATTCCCTTTTCTTTCTTGCATAACAGCAAGCCATTAGTGGTTTTCATGTAAAGAATAGGAACGTTATGCTTCCTTTAATATGATTCATTGTTATTGATCATTCAGGAGAATACGAGACATTGATTGTTACTAGTGGTTCAACTGCTACAAAAGGTAGATCGTCCACTCAGACCTTTGTGTCAGAATCAGAACATGTCACACATTTGAATGGCTATGAGCTGGTCATTTTCATACCGTCTTTTACATCTCAATTTTCATGTTCCATAATAACTGTGATGATGCTTATGTCGTGGGGAAGTTTGGTCCAAACAAACGAAACAATGTGAAAGACATTCTAAGGGCTGAAATACAGAGGGGGAGGCTTTTCCTGGGTTGCCTCCAGACAAGGTGACAGAATGGAAAGGGAGGGAGGAGCCAAAGAACGGAAAGAAAAGGAAAGAAAGAAGGTGAAAAAGGAAAGACAAAAACAAAAACAAAGAAAGAACAGAAAGTAAGAACGGAAAAAAGAACGGAAAGATCAAAAGAAAGAACAGAAACGACAGAAAGAATGTAAAACGAAAGAAAAAATAAAAGAAAGAACGGAAGAAAGAACAAAAGAAAGAACTAAAGAAAGACAAAGAACTAAAGAAAGGAAGAACGAAAGACCAAACGAAAGAAAGCAAGCAACAATAATAGAACGAAAGAAAGAATGTAAGAACGACTGAAAGAACAAAAGAAAGAAAGTATGAAGAAAAGTAGGAAAAAAAGAGACTTACGAAGCGTCTCTCTACAGTCCGTCGGAGGCTGGGGTGAGTACAGTTGAACTCCGGTAAGAGGGCGAAGATGACCTCTCCCAAACCGTCAGAGGTCACCAGGGAGTTACACCAGTCGCTGAAGGACAACGACTAGAACACACACAAACCACGTTGAAATGTACAACACTGAAGCACCATAACGCTTCTTAGTTAAACATACGTTTTTGTTTAAGTATTTATTGTATATTTAGATATGTATAAATTTAATAAATTAGTAGTTATACCTAGCATAGTTTCTTATATTCTCTTGTTTGCCACTGTACTTTTTTGCCAACGTGACACCGGAATTTCTCTCTGGGGATTAATCAAGTGTTATCTTATCTTAAAAGGTACTGCTGGTAGGTATTATTTGAGAGTAATTTGACTAATTTATGACCAATCAGGGCATCTTTTCCGTGATTGGTTCAGGGAATCCATCTTGCTCTGTTCCGCAAGATGGATTTTCTCTATCTATTATTATTATTATTATTATTATTATCTATATTCTCTCTATTCTCTATCTACAGAACTTTCAAATCTTACCTACAGCACCTTTAATCAAACTGTGAAATTAAGCTAACAATTGTAACCAATCAGAAACTGCAATTCTGTTTACTGCAGAGCTCAGTGTGTGGATAATGTGAAATATGTTTGTTTTCTGGAAGCCTGGTGGGCTGGATGTGGACGCTCACCCAGACGGTCCCCGTCCTGGGGGTGATGAACACGGAGCGGGCGTTGCGGTAGCCTAGGTCGTTGTAGTAGGCACCATGTAAGCCACGTCTTCAAGAGAGGGGACAGGGACATAAGTTATGTTGACTTATATAACTCGCTAAGTCCACTGGATTAAGATGTATCACCATGTAATGGATAGTTCAGTAATGTGGATTTTCGTACCTACATTTCAACTACTCTAATTGGGTTTATAATATAAAGCCATATTTTCTGTACATTTTTGTAGTTTTATTCTATTTTGAATCCTTTCCTCTTCTACTACTGTGCTGTACTTTCTGCGTGTATCTTATTGGCTGATGAGCTGGTGGCACGTGAGCCAGGGATAGGTCTTCTCTTACGTTGCGTAGCTGATTTCCTGGGCCTGGAAGGTTCCCGGCGAGGCCAAGGGCCAGCACACCTCCGTAGTGAGGTTGCGTTTCTGAACGCTGATTGGCTCGTAGAGACGCTTTAGGTCCCACAGCTTCACCATGCGGTCGTTCCCGCCCGTCGCCATCACCTGGCTGACAGACACACACAGAAAGAGAAGAACTGAAGGTTATCAGCATGAATGGGAATACGGTCGTACCTTAAAATGTAACCTGTATAAATGTGTAAATGCATTTTAGATGGCGGGGATGGAAATAAAGGTGACCAGAGAAGAGGACAAGAAAATATTCAGTTTGGTACCAATAATGGAAAACAACGGCCATGATGCCCTTACTGGTACACCCATAGCAGCATTTCACTCACATGTACTCAGCTGAACAGTTGACAAAGCAACATATCCCATCAGCATCTCTTACTTGATCATCAATTGAATAACAGAGCAAAGACAATCACCCTGGACTCCACATGCCCTGCTCAGCATCCCCTTCAACCACAGCCCTCCAGAAGAAGATACAAGTCCTCATTATGTACCAGAGCACCCCCACCAACCACAGCCCTCCAGAAGAAGATACAAGTCCTCATTATGTACCAGAGCACCCCCACCAACCACAGCCCTCCAGAAGAAGATACAAGTCCTCATTATGTACCAGAGCACCCCCACCAACCACAGCCCTCCAGAAGAAGATACAAGTCCTCATTATGTACCAGAGCACCCCCACCAACCACAGCCCTCCAGAAGAAGATACAAGTCCTCATTATGTACCAGAGCACCCCCACCAACCACAGCTGCTTCCTACTGCAATACAGACACTAAACATCTTCTATCCAGATCATTAACATACTGCACTGCACGTTGCATACAGTAACATTTGTTGTGTAATGTCTGTAGTCTGTATGTTGTCTTCCACTGTTGTGTAGTGTTGTCATCCACTGTTTAGTTGTGTTGTCTTGTTTTTAAGCAGAAGAACCAGAAAAAACCTAGCCTTGGCTGTGTGGTTTTGAATTGGATTGGATGAGGGTACTGTTGAGTTACAGCAGGAGTTACAGCAGGAGTTACAGCAGGAGTTACAACAAGAGTTACAGCAGGAGTTACAACAAGAGTTACAACAAGAGTTACAGCAGGAGTTACAACAAGAGTTACAACAAGAGTTACAGCAGGAGTTACAGCAGGAGTTACAACAAGAGTTACAGCAGGAGTTACAGCAGGAGTTACAACAAGAGTTACAGCAGGAGTTACAACAAGAGTTACAGCAGGAGTTACAGCAGGAGTTACAGCAGGAGTTACAACAAGAGTTACAGCAGGAGTTACAACAAGAGTTACAACAAGAGTTACAGCAGGAGTTACAGCAGGAGTTACAACAAGAGTTACAGCAGGAGTTACAACAAGAGTTACAGCAGAAGTTACAACAAGAGTTACAGCAGGAGTTACAGCAGGAGTTACAACAAGAGTTACAACAAGAGTTACAGCAGAAGTTACAGCAGGAGTTACAACAGGAGTTACAGCAGGAGTTACAGCAGGAGTTACAGCAGGAGTTACAACAAGTTACAGCAGGAGTTACAACAAGTTACAGCAGGAGTTACAGCAGGAGTTACAACAAGAGTTACAGCAGGAGTTACAGCAAGAGTTACAGCAGGAGTTACAGCAGGAGTTACAGCAGGAGTTACAACAAGAGTTACAACAAGAGTTACAGCAGGAGTTACAGCAGGAGTTACAACAAGAGTTACAGCAGGAGTTACAACAAGAGTTACAGCAGGAGTTACAGCAGGAGTTACAACAAGAGTTACAACAAGAGTTACAGCAGAAGTTACAGCAGGAGTTACAACAGGAGTTACAGCAGGAGTTACAGCAGGAGTTACAGCAGGAGTTACAGCAGGAGTTACAGCAGGAGTTACAGCAGGAGTTACAGCATGAACCCATTCTAAACGGGGGGATACAGCAACA
>OOFG01094012.1:0-21092 GCA_900323295.1 Molva molva | reverse complement strand
GATGAGGGCTGGAGGTGTTGCTTCTTCTGGCGTATCTCAGGATTTGAACTGCATGTTTTTACTTCTTTCTTTCCTTTTTTACAAAGCTATCTGCCTTTGTGTGTGTGCATGAGTCTGTGTGAATGTCTGTCTGTCTGTCTGTCTGGCTGTGTGTGTGTGTGTGTGTGTGTGTGTGTGTGTGTGTGTGTGTGTGTGTGTGTGTGTGTGTGCGTGCATGTGTTGTGCATTGTCTGACCTAAACCAAAGCTCACCTATGATGAATGTTTAAAAGAATGTCAAAAAATGTTCGATTTCGGATACATTTTCATTGTATTTCATTTCTTCCACTGGAGCAGCAGGCGCAATTAATCCCTTTGAAACTAACTGTCTACCTCAACTGTCTGTTTCTGTATGTACATTTCTACCTCCTTTTTTCGCAGTACGTGGTGCAGTATTTTGTCAAGACTCAGGGGGCAAGGTTGAAGCATTTTAATTCCCCGTCTCGTTTACCTGTGTTTGTGTGTTATCGTTGGGTGGTATTTGGTTTTTCGACCGTTTCTCCACATATTATTTGCAAGTTTAAAACAGCTTTTTATATGTCACATTTCGTAGAATGCTGTGAAAAGAATAAGTGCATTAGACATTGTCTGACTTTTTGAGTAATATCATACCAAAAAATGATGGCTGGCATTTCAGTGCGCTGGTTTTAATAGCTTTAACATGGCCTTATCGCCGAAGGGCTTGGCATTTTATCTATAAGGTGGATCCAAAGACGGGAAAGAAAAAATGTGTCCAAAGAATGATGAATTTTTAAGTGCTACCAAAAAAGAATACTACGTAGATGTACATTAAGAGTTTGTAGTCCAGACCTTTTTCTTAGCAATGATCTAAGAAACCCAGGAGGGGTGGTATGAATGGTTTTGCTCAATATGTATTTCTTTTCCTTAATGCTATTGTTTCTTGGTGAAAGCTTTAACACGAGACTCCTGGCCTTGTGTTCCATTTGCCTTCTATAGAGCTGCTAAGTGCAGCAGTGACTGACGCTGTTATCCAAAGAGTTGTATGCTTCCTCAGACGGGTTTTGCTTTCATATCATTCTGCCTTTGGTGTGATACGGTAGATATTATTGACAACAGACCAAAGATTGTGTGTGTTCTGCGGGTGATAGATTATGACGGTGATGATGAGGATTATTTTTATCAAGGGATATCTGTCACTACTACTACTCAATAATAATAATAATACTGAATTGGGAAGTTATCTTTCTTTTCATAATATCCCTATGTCTTGTCTTGATGAAGACACGGATGCTGACTATCAAAATATTGACCCTATGTGTGAAGAGCAACATAATCAAATTTTATATCTATATAACAAAAGAAATCTTGCCAAAGAAACTTGAAGTCTCTGTTATTTAGCGATTTTGTTTTTTCTTTGGTTTGCATTTTGGAAAACAATATTACATATAAATGTGATGTGATTTTCAAGAGTTTTAGAAGACGTTTTAACATAAAGGATAGTCCATTGCGTTGTGTCAAGCTTGAGAGATCAAACGGTGTTCCTCTATTTGGTTGTGTCCATAAGAGAACACGTGAAGGTTGTTTCGGTTACATAGAGTTTTGGTTTGATTTGACCTTTTAGCATATTTCTTTGTTCCAAAATCCCAAACTTAATTTGATCAATGTCTTAACCTGATTAACAATGGTTTGTAGTGTTTTTCCCCTGTGGAATGGATTGGTAAAAATGGCCAAATTGTGTTCACTGGTAGTTAAGCTACCTGAACTCCAATGCCAATTGTAAAGGAGAATTTGTTTTTATTGTTATTATTTAACTTATGCTTCTCTCATTTCAAGTGTTGTAATATGTTCATAATTTAGTCCCACGTTAAACTTCTATATTTTTTGTATTTTCTGTGCTGAAATGTCGTTACATCCCTCTTTGATTCTCTCAAGATGGCCACAAGTAGAAAATAAAACGATTACTGAAAAATACAATGTTTCACTAACTTTATTTGGGATGTGGTGATTTGATTTGGTGTGTGTGTGCGTGTCTGTACACTTACACTAATTTAGTTGTACACTTTAGTTAATGTATTTCATTTATGGTGCAGAATGCTCTGGAGTAGGTGTAAAGGTCTAACACCTTAATGGATTTTGTACAGGCCTACATAAAATCAAAATTTGATTTGACCATATAACCTTTTACAAAATACTTGTTTCCAATTTTTTTTGGAAATCGGTCAAAACCAGCCATGGTCAAAACGTTACAACTGCAATCAGCACATAGTCGAGACCTTTGCAGTAAAATGTCGGCAGGGGGCAGTAATAGAAATATCTGGCAGCGAGGTATTTGGTAAACCGAAGAAGATCACCACGGTCTTATTTTCCTCAGCGTGTTTTGCCAGGTCCTCCTTCGGAAACGAGGACCCAAAATGCGCATTGAAAAGTGCTATTTTTGCTCGGGGCCTGTTTACCCCGGGCATGGGAACATGTTTGTTCGAAATGATTGCAAGGTATGTTGCTATCTCGTTGAGTGACCGACTGTAGTTTTATGCTGTATCGTTGTTTTTCAGTGGTGCTAGCCAAATGGCTAACGTATAGCCATTTAAACGTGCTTTAGGCTCTCACGTGGGATCATGTCATGGGCTATTCAGTGCGCAAACACATCCGTGGCTCTTAGATAATATTGAAAGCATGTAACTTTTATATGAAATGATCAATAGTTGTCTCTTAACGTGTTTGCGGACAGAAGCAGCTATACGGTGAAATAGTCGACGAATACGTCAAAATGTTATTTACTCTTTTGATGTTGTGGCGCCCTCTAGCGGACGTTATCGGAACAAATATACCTGGCTCTGTGTGTCCCTCTTCTCCTTTAAGTTGATTTGCCTTCATCTGCGTTTGTTTCTTTTTCTCTAGGTTTTCAGATTCTGCAAATCCAAATGTCACAAAAACTTCAAGAAGAAGCGTAATCCAAGAAAGACAAGATGGACTAAAGCCTTCAGGAAGGCGGCAGGAAAGGAGTTGACGGTGGTGAGTTGGTTTTCTATTTAATCTCAACAGATTTACACCATGTATCCCAATACTTGTCTATTCAGATTTCCTTGTTAACATGATTATACTGCTGTTTTTTTTTTTAGGATAATGCTTTGGAGTTTGAGAAACGACGAAATATTCCTCTTAAATACCAGCGTGAGCTTTGGAACAACACAGGTAATTCTCAACTACACTTAAAAGCTGGAAATGGTTATCTGTTGATTCTATGAACTCAATCAAATATATAATTTGCATTAATGAATCTATAATGTCCTATCTATTCCAGTGGAAGCTATGAAGAAAGTAGAAGTAATAAAACAGAAACGACAGGCGCGATTCATAATTAACAGGTAAGATATATTTTTCATACTTAAGTCGATGTTATCATCAATTAACAATGCCATATTGTATGTCAACACTCCTTATATGTGGGACTTGATCAGTAGGAGAGTGTTGGTCGAGCCGTAGCATTGGTACCCATGCCGTTTACATTGTTGTCTCCATCCCTCTAGATTGAAGAAGGGCAAACAGTTGGACAAAGAAGAGGCCATCCTCTCGGTCAAGAAGAACATTCACCTGATCAAGGCGCCACATGCGGGTAAGATGGCACAACCAATGATGTCCGAGACGGTCTGGGGATGAGGAGGTTTGACCCCCAGCCCGTAGGCTCTGGTTTCAAACCCTCATCCCTGCAGTCTATTTATAGGCATCCTTTAGCAAGATGTCTTACCCCTACCTGCTTATTAATGACGTATCTAAAAAAAGTTATTTGGATAAAAGCATCATACATAGTTACTAAATTACGTAGTAAATATTAAACTTCAATTGAAACAGTCACAGCTTGATCAGATATGTTGCCCTGTGTGACTTCCTTCCTAGAATGCTTGTATATTGTACTCTTTATTGTATAAGAGTGGTTCTAATCGACTCGTCTTTCTTCTAGGCAAAGCCAAACAGATGGAAGAAAAGATGGTGCAAAAGTTGCAAGAAGACGTGGACATGGCAGAGGAAGCCATCTGATCCAAACTTCTCAATCCATTAGGTTCCATATTTCAATAAAATAACAAAAGCCGTTCCTTTTTTTTTATTTAATATGGATTTTAAAGGAATGTAGACTTCCCTTCTGAAATGTATTGCAACATCGATATATTTTGTAACGGTGTTGATTCTACAGGTGTTCCGAAGGAGCATTTATTCCCTCTGATGTTAGTTTGAAACAGTGAAAATAATTCTAAATCTACTTTAAACAACTGTTGGAGAATTCTGTATATAAGTTATTCTGTTTTAACCATTTATTCCACATCTGTAAAAGTGGTTGGGATTGTCAAGTTGGCTCATTCTATCCCAAGAATGTGGGAAATGGATGACATTTTTTGAAAACTAAATAAAAGCTATTTGTAATCTTGAATGTATTAATTACTATTCGCAAAGACATTGTTAAAACATTAATTCAGAATATGTTTAGAAGTTAATATGGTGTAGAAAGTTGGGGCAGGGCAATCATGGTTAAAAAATAATCTTGTTTCAGCTCTCAAGGAGGTAACTCCAGTGTAGGGTCATTTCAGGCACATTTGGATGTCTTCACATCTGAGACGTGCAGCATAAATGCTAAATATTTGGGGCCTACAGATACTTTCTCCAAGATTCATATTTACAAAATCTTAAAGCTGTTGAGGTTATAAAATAGGGCATATTCATTCATGATATAATTCCTGTTAGTCGATTAGTTTTAATAAGTCAAATATTACAAAGCTGCTAGGCAACCACAATCTAGCATGAATCCATGTCATTGTTGAATATGGGATGTGTTGTGTTCCTCACCCCTGTCCTTTAGTTATTACTTAAACAGTTCCTGTTTTTTTATCATTCGACTTCTCAAATGAACACCAGGGCAGTATTTTATTAATCTCTAAATAAACCATGACTATGGTTAAATCTGACTGAACCTAAAACATCCAATACAAAGCTGATTATACAATCGCAGCCATAGATATAAATAAGATTGTTAGGTCAACACCGCCTACTCCTCATTTGTAATTGGTCCAGAAGTGCACCCGTTCGTAGGGCTGTAATATGTAATTGATAGGGTTGGGATATGTTGAGGTGTGGTGTTTGGTACCCCAAGAGCCTCCCGTGTATTGACAGCCAATGTGTTTGTATCCACTACCTCTTGTTTTCGTATCATAGCAAGGCCGTGTCTGAAGGATCGTGCGGTCTCTGACTGCACCTCCTAGGGGCCGTACCGTCACTCGGCTCTAGAGCTGCTTAGCTGTTGCAGTCGCCCCGCATTCCGCTGCTACTGCTTTATCTCCGTTTGTGGAGGGCTGATTTCCTGTTCCCGTACTTTTGTTACCTCGGCTAACACCGCAATGTCCGAGGAGGTTGATGGCGCAATTAATTCTGAGGAACAGCAGGTAAATCAAAGTTTACTCATGGCATATATCCTAGCTGGTGGTGCTAGGTCAGGTAGCTTCCACCAACATGGTTGAATGGATGACATGTTGCCTTCAGCAGGCGGTTAGCAATAAGCTAGTTAGCTTACTGATGATGGGGTTCCTAGTAGTACGTTTTACGCCGGGTAGGCAACTATACATGATAACAGAGAATGCTTTCATACACAAACCATTCATCTAGGTGTCGTACAACACTGCAGAGATTGCCCGAGTTGTGGTTCTTATAAAAAGTGTGTTACGTTTGCTAGTATAGTAGCTAGCTGGGAATGAAGCTTACAGAACAGTGTGGGTATTATCCGGGTGGCGCCTGATTATTAATAGCATGGTCAAATCTTTGCAGGATTGCATTTTCTTCTGAGAGGACAATCTATATAAATGGTGGTTTTTTTTGGTTGGTAACGGGGAAAATCTGGCAACTGTCATCATGTATCGACTCTTACATCATTACATCATACATCATTTGTGAAAATAAATAATGATGTCTCTGCCTTTTCATTACTTCTCTTCTTAATAGGAAATGGAGGATAAAGTCATAAGTCCGGAGAAGGCAGAGGAAGCCAAATTGAAGACCAGGTATCCTAATCTTGCAGCCAAGCCAGGGGGCTCAGACCTTCTCAGGAAAAGACTTCAGAAGGGGGTGTGTTTCATGCGTTAATAATGACAGCTTTCCTTTTTAGCGATTTAACATTTAGAACACGTAACAAATACATTTCATTTTTATTCTCACAGCAAAAGTATTTTGATTCTGGTGACTACAACATGGCCAAAGCAAAAATGAAGAACAAGCAGTTGCCGATGGCTCCGGCGGAGAAGACGGAGATCACGGGAGACCACATACCCACACCTCAGGACTTGCCTCAGAGAAAGCCTTCCATTGTCGCCAGCAAACTTGCTGGTTGATTTAATGATAAGCTTTATGTACATCGTTATGTGTCCATTCCAACCTGCCTTGCATAGCAACCTGCCCAGTTCTATTTCTGTTTATCATTCACCATTTTGATGACTGGAAATGTAAGCTGAAAGCTGGAGATGGCAAAGTATAGGGTCATCACAGTGTTGTATTCAACAAATCTATAGTTAAAATAGTTGAGAATGAAGATTGACTGAGTTTGCTGTATATTACGTCACCTGGAAATGCAAATACAAGCTTGTGTTCTTGGAACACTTTCTGCATGGTAGCTTTCATTTGAAGAATTTGTTCATTAGTGTTCCTGGAGATCTGTCACTACATTATGTCCCAAGATTTCAATTTTGCCCTACTTTTCATCCCAAAAAGTTTAATGAAATTATGACCATTGCAGGATTAGAGTTAATAGTATGCCTACATTCACTTCACAGTAGCTACATATATGTGGAACTATTTTTAAACAAGTGAAGGCTTTGAAGAAAACTAAGAACAAAAAGACAAATCTGATTTGTTTTTGTATCCTTAGTCACCCATGTCCCACTCTCTATTAAACTGTATTGATAAGGCAACTGTTGCTAGCTGGTTGAGTTTTAATTAATTGTAGTTACATAAACTGCTGTAGTTCCACATCATACTGACCTCTGGAAAGGCCTTAAAAGTAATGAACCGCTATTCATCTTGATCAATATTTGGTCAAAGTAACCTAGTGGTGAATCTAGCCTGAATTGTCTGCCACTGTCTTGAATGGAATCATTAAGGTTTTATACCAAGCAGCTCTAATATGTCTGAAGTGTGCATGTACATTTATAGTGCAATCACACTGTGCCATGTTTTTTTTGTAAATAAAATAGTTTTGCATAATAACTGAATCAGCGTATCACATTTATTCGAGTAACCGTGTATTGCACATTAAAAGTGATATGTATATTTCGAAGAGATTCAGTCGACCAACAGGCTCCTAAATAAGTGATTATTAAGTTTAAATATTGTGATAATAATTCTGAGATGTCTGACCGCTAGGGGGCGCGCGTGGCAACGTGACAAACGTGTCACTGCACGCTCCATTTGATCTCACTATTTTACTGTAGGAGTCAATTCTACCGCTACGGTTATCACCCGTTCTTATGACTACGATACATGATCCTGCTGACCGAAAATCTAATACTTTTAAACGTTGCAATGAAATATTAATCTAACTTGCTGATCTATAGTCTGCTGTTGCCTATTTCTTGCTAAATTCCTATCCACTGAAATGGACTTTTACCGTCAACGAGGTTTTTAGTAGCCGGTATAGAGAGCTCCCAAGCCAATTGCCATGGCAGTCTCTGAACTGTATTCAAAGGTAAGTAAAGCATAATAACCTTACCATAATAATAACTTACCGTTCCCTCCTTATTTTTCAAACAATTGAATGCCTTGTCATCCAGTAATAAATACGTTGACTTTTGAATTGTCATTATTTGTGTCCTGGCTATTCAAGTGGCTATTCAGAAGCCTTTCGAAATGTTTATTTTGGACTTTTTCCCCAGTTCGCCCGAGTATGGCTCCCTGATCCAGTGGATGTTTGGAAGTCAGCGGAGCTCACCAAAGCCTACACTCCCGGGGACAAAGTGTTATCATTACAACTGGAAGATGGCTCGGTGAGAGACAGACAGCTTGTATAGTGAATGTTATGCAAAATAGACAGTCATGCAGAATAACACTACTCCTCGAGTATTTCACTGTGTAATGTTAGACAGAGAGAACAATTGTAGCCTATGCACATTCGATTTATTCAATATTATATTCAGATAGGCCTATAATCTCACGTTTTTAGTCAAAGCTGTCGGTACCTGCCGCTATTATATCAAGTTTGGGCTTGCATGGTATGGAAACGAGGCCGCACCAGTGGTACAGACAAAAGTACGCCTAAGAAAAGGGAGACATGCATAAATTCTCCAACCCTAACCTCCTGCATGATTCCAGGTGTTGGAACACAGAATAGACCTGAAAAGCAACAGTTTACCACCCCTGAGGAACCCTAACCTCCTGGTGGGGGAAAACGACCTGACAGCCCTGAGCTACCTCCACGAACCGGCCGTCCTGCACAACCTCAGAGTGCGCTTCACAGACTCCAAGTTAATTTACACATATTGTGGTAATGAGCCTTCTCTTGTGTGACTCACTATCATTGTGCCACTAGACTTTGGAGCCTTGTTCACAGTGCAGTATGACACAATCAGACGATATGCAGCTGATTATTGAGGCTCACCAAGAATGCACTCAACTACTCATGTACTTATGGTATTATTAAAGCTGATGGGAAGTAATATGAAATGAGAAATATGAAACCACATGTCTGGTTATTTATTATGCATGCATTCTATCCAATGGACTTCATTTGCTTCTGTGGTGAATCAGCATACACATAACAGTTGACAAGGTTATGATACAGAAAGTAGACACCGGTCAACTGTAACACATTTGACTGAACTGGGACTCATATGGACTAATGGATTGAACTGGTTGTTTGTGGCCCTGTTCCAGGCATTGTGTTGGTGGCCATCAACCCGTACCACAGCCTGCCCATCTATGAGGCGGACATCATCCATGCTTACAGCGGGCAGGACCTGGGGGACATGGACCCCCATATATTCGCAGTGGCGGAGGAGGCGTTCAAAAACATGGCCAGGTCTTTAAACAACGAATACGAAGCAAAATGTCTTTCCTTGAGAGATGCGGTTTAATTTGTTGCGTCACGTTACATTCCATAGCAGATGCGTTTTTAAAAAAATTACGCATCCACAACAAATTCCTTTTCCTCCCCAAGGGATGAGAGAAACCAGTCGGTAATCGTGAGCGGGGAGTCTGGTGCCGGGAAAACCGTCTCTGCCAAGTACGTGATGCGTTACTTTGCCACGGTCAGTCGCTCCCTGGTGCAGGCCAATGTGGAGGAGAAGGTGCTGGCCTCCAATCCCATCATGGAGGTAGGGGAGGACTCCCTCAGTGAACAGACCACGGCGTCACACCGTTTAAAATGGTGGGCAGTAACCCTCCCTCACTCTGCGTGTCTTTGATCGAAGGCCATTGGGAATGCGAAGACGACCAGGAACGACAACAGCAGTCGGTTTGGAAAGTACATCGAGATTGGCTTTGACAAGAAGAATCGCATCATTGGGGCCATGATGAAAACCTACCTTCTGGAGAAATCTAGAGTGGTGTTTCAAGTCAGTTTCCTCAGCACTCATCTTTGTGTTTGGAAGAATATAGAAAACTTAAAAGCACATATGATTAATAGTGTTTCTTAATTCTTGGATTTGTAAAGGCCTAGACTTTTGAATTTGTGTGCTTGTTAGTGTCATGTATGAGTATAACTGATTTGAAGAAGTTGAACTTACAAAGTATAAATATCTTCCATCTTTATATCTTCTAGCCTCATGGAGAAAGGAACTATCACATATTGTATCAGCTGTGTGCCTCCTCTCATCTGCCAGAGTTCAAAGCTTTCAAGTTAAGTGCGTGAATTGTGTTAATGTCTTATAGCCTTTTGAAACATCTTTGAAAGTAGATCTTTTTTAATGTTGATTCATACATGCTCTGTATAGATCCTATCTGGATCAACCTGCAATGTGAAGATAATAACAGAATGCATATTTCTGGTTGTAATGTTCAAGGCTGTGCCGATGACTACCTCTGCACTAACCAAGGTCAGAGCCCAGCTATAGAGGGAGTGGATGATGCTGAAGATATGTGTGGAACCAGGAGAGCTTTAACGTTGCTAGGTGGGTGGGATTAAGGTTTTATTTTCATTCAGATGCTGCCAGACCAATACTCACAGCACAATAGAAAGATGGATGTCCACTGTCTGTAAGAACTCAATTGATAAATCACTTGAGCAAAATTCATGTATTCGGTCAATATACTGAATTAGCTTCCCAACAGATACTTACAAGCGTTACGCTCGTCAATCATGCATTTGTGTATGGGACCCTAAAATTCCACTAATGTTAACATAATTCTTTTGACAGGATTCAGTGAAAGTGACCAAATGGCACTTTTCCGAATCCTTTCTGCCATCCTTCACTTCAGCAATGTAGAAGTGAAGGGCCAATCAGCGGACAGCAGCAGCATCACGGTAGGCATTGAGATCTAGACCTGGCTACTTCTGACACATCAGGATACATCTGCATCCGATCAACATGCCTTGTGATGTTCCCAGCCAGACCAACACCACCTGGTGGTGTTCTGTGAGCTGATGGGGGTGGCCTACCAGGACATGGCCTACTGGTTATGTCACAGGAAGCTCAGGACGGCAACAGAAACCTACGCCAAGACTCTCCCCAAGGTGTCCGCGGTCAATGGGCGAGACGCCCTAGCCAAGCACATCTACGCCAAACTGTTTGGTTGGATTGTAGACCGCATTAACAGGACCTTGAAGTTTGCCGCCACTCGTCGCTGCTTCATTGGCATTCTTGACATCTACGGGTATTTTAAGTTCTTGGTGTGTTTCAGTATTCTGTGTGTTTCTAATTTAACCAGAGAAGCAATCCCTGAGTTCTTATTGTTTCCTGTTTATTTGTTTTCAGATTTGAAACATTTGATGTCAACAGTTTTGAGCAGTTTTGCATCAATTATGCCAATGAGAAACTCCAGCAACAGTTCAACCTGGTAGGTGCTCGCTCCAATGGCAGCTGACCCCATCTGGAGCCAACACATCGCCTGACTCATTGCACATGGTCCCTCTCTGTAGCACGTCTTCAAACTGGAGCAAGAGGAGTACATGAAGGAGGAGATCCCCTGGTCTCTCATTGACTTCTATGACAACGAGCCCTGCATCAGACTGATCGAGGCCAGGATGGGGGTCCTGGATCTGCTGGATGAGGAGTGCAGAGTAGGCTTTCTTCATTGGGCCCTCAATTGTTGTTCACAAGGGACCAACATTTACTGTGATAATGTCTTCAGCCAATCCATTAAAGAACCATCTGGAAACAGCATTACAGAGGCATATGTTTCGGTAAAAGGTCAGAAATGGTTATCTTTAGATATTGCATTAGAGGTGCTTAAGTTTAGGTAGACTAGGCTTTTGGCAGAACAACCTAACATTCAGTCACATTTGTCTCAGAAAGTTGGTAGCCGCCCTCCTGACTTCCTCTTGATTGTTTTTCAATGTTTCTGCACGGTAGACAGGCTCCGATTCGATTTTCCGAGACCATTCTTTGCCCACAGTAAACGTACAACATTTTCATTGTCGGTACAGTCAAAATGTCAGCCTCTGTACAGAATCAGGATATGCTGCATGTAGCACATTTAACCCATTGATCACGCCGTCTGAACCACAGCACTAATGTGTCATGTTTGTTTCTGTTGTTGAAGGATTTGAGCAAGTCACGGCAATTTCCTATATGAGTCATCATGTCTCAATCCTTCCATTCTTTCCTGCCCTTAGATGCCAAAAGGCTCTGATGACACATGGGTCCAGAAACTGTATACCGCTCTCCTGAAACAGAACGCTCACTTTGACAAGCCCAGACTGTCCAACAGGGCTTTTATCATCCACCACTTTGCAGACAAGGTACATATACACTATGAGCATATCTAAGAAGATGTATAAGAAAGGGAGGTGTGTACACTAGTAGGTTATATAATATATAATAGAGCAATGAGCAATACTTTTGTGTTGAGTTATAAACATGCAGCACATTTCGTAAGTAACATAGTTGAAACCACATTTGATAATGTGGTTTGTTGACAATTCATGGTTATGAATTGTCAACATACTATGTTGACAATTCATGGTTATGTACACCAGCTTCTCCCCCGTTAGCTCACAGTGTCTGACTGTAGGCCTTTGTCTACCAGGTGGAGTACCAGTGTGATGGCTTCCTGGAGAAGAACAAGGACACTGTCAATGAGGAGCAGATACATGTTCTGAAAATGAGCAAGGTGAAACTAGTCTCTTATGTTTCACTCCTTTCCATTGAATGCAGTCTCTGTGAAAGTAAAACACTGAGAAGTTCCCTCAGGGAATGTACTGTCAGCAGTAAATGTACTGTAAGCAGTAAATGTACACACCCTAGGTTTGTGGAAACAAGCGTCATTAGGAAATATGTCTAAATATACCTGAAAATGGGAAACACTGCCACCTGCAGGCAGTGTTGGCAAAGTCAGACACATTCGATAACTCCCCTCACTGTCATTATTTTCAATGTGTTTCACTTAAGTTTGATTTACTAGTGATGCTTTTGGAAGAGCATGAGACCGACACAAACAGCGCCAGTTCCCCATCGAAGATGTCACGTCGTGGTCAGGCTAGTAAAGTTCACAAGAAGACTGTTGGACTGCAGGTGAGAGAACCAAGTTATGACCACAGGACATTCAGCTGCGACTTACTAACTAAACAAAAAAAAATCACAAACATAATGGTTTCCGAGTAACGTAGTGGTCAGTCTGACAGGGTCTTTGGATGTATCATTTTAACACAATTGATAAAACTTTGCTTTTTTACCAGAACTATGTCCTCACACTGCCTCTTCATCAATTGTTCACGTAACGTCCTTTACTTAGTTTCGCCAGTCACTAATGCTGCTGATGGACACCCTGAATGCTACAACTCCTCACTACGTGCGCTGCATCAAACCCAATGACCACAAAGCCCCGTTCACGTGAGGAAGAGCTCTCCCGCTCATTTCATTCTACTTTTGTTCAGACAGACCACACTTCACATGGTAGACCTTCTTCATAGTTTGTCTGTCCTCATCATGACAGACTGGAGCCCATGAGGACTGTACAGCAGCTGAGGTCCTGCGGAGTCTTGGAGACCATCCGGATCTCAGCCGCAGGCTTCCCTTCCAGGTAACTAACCCACTGCTCGGGAGTCTGTCCCTGGGGACCTTCAACAGGGGAGGGCCCTGCATGAAAAACTGACCTTTTGCAATATGTTTAGGCCTTCAAAGGATTTGGGGTTTCTTCTCAATTGGCTTTTTTGTACTTGTTCAGATGGACCTACCAGGAGTTCTTCAATCGGTACCGGGTCCTCGTGAAGCAGAAGGACGTGCAGCCCGACTTCACCCAGACCTGTAAGATGGCTCTGGAGAAGCTGATTGAGGTACGAAGCTTTGAAAGTTGGCCTGTAAGTTATGTCTTAGGGTAAGGCTTTATTTTTTGCAGTTTGGTTATTAGAGTTTCAGGGAAAATTCCTGATTAGCTTTGTTTTCTTAAAAAATGGTTCATTTTCAGTGATAGACCAGTAACCATTGATATCTTTTTTACACTCCTTAACATAAATATACATATAACTTATGTAACATTATTACTAAGCAACAATAAATAAGCTATTAAATTAAACATTAGCATATTCGGTAAGTGCTAGTTAATTACAACACTAAATTGTATCGTGTCTTGTCTATCTCTTATGGCTTTTACTTTGGTCCTCAGGATAGAGATAAGTATCAGTTTGGCAAAAGCAAGATCTTCTTTCGAGCCGGCCAGGTGGCCTACCTGGAGAACCTGCGGTCGGAGAAGCTGCGCCGGGCCTGCGTCAGCATCCAGAAGACCCTGCGCTGCTGGCTGGCACGCAAGAAGTTCCTGAGGATGAAACGATCCGCCGTCGTGCTCCAGAAACACGTGCGCGCCCAACAGGCTCGCCGGTACACATGCTATCTCCTTCTTCTGTTTCTATGCTGTTTACTATTGGTACTATTTAGTCATAATTTAGCCTTCAGCAAGTTTATCCAAAGCACCTTACAGTGAACGAGGCATGTTGCTCAGGGTGCCTACAGGTACACTGTAGACATTGGGGTTTGAACCCTGAACCTTTTGGTTAGGAGTCAAACACCCATAACTAAAACAAAAGCACAGATGGGAACCACTGTCAGAATGTCTGTCCTATGGTTTAAAACACACAGTATTAACACAACAGTGTCCTGTGAACAGTTTGGTCCAGTTGTTGCGCCGGACGAATGCAGCTGTGGTGATCCAGAAGAGTGCCAGGATGTGGGCGGGAAGGAGAGCCTATCAGAGGCAGCGATCTGCTGCTGTCACCATCCAGAGCTGCTTCAGGGCCCACAAGGCCAGACAGAACTACTACAAGGTTAGGCCACAGCATTTCAAACCTCGCTTCACCCAATGAAACTTCCTTCACACTTCCCCTACGGTACAATGACTACCACAGCCATAAGTCAAGGAAGGTTACAGACACATTTTCTTGGGCCTCCATTAGAACAGTAATCTGTAACCTTCAACCTTTTCCTTGTTTGTCCATGTTTGGGATTGTGTTTGTATTTGAAAGTATTTGAAAAACCATAACATATCTTAAAAACATTATTCGCAAATAATCAAAAGCATATGTTTGAATGAACCGCAGTCTATAATCTACATATAATATGTATTGGAGCAGACTGAGACTACACACTCTAACAATAATACACACTGAAACAATATCAACATTCTGAGACCCCCAGCAAAAATGAAACCATATCTCTTCCACGTGTTCCTCCAGCTACTGTATGAGCAGAAGACGGTGGTGATCCAGAGCTGGGTGCGAGGCTGGCTGGCCAGGAGACACTACCAGCGCTGCCTGGCCTCCGTGGTCCGTCTGCAGGGCTGCGTGCGTCGCATGAGGGCGCGGCGGGAGCTGAAGAGGCTGAGGGCGGAGGCCCGCTCGGTGGAGCACTTCAAGAAGCTCAACGTGGGCATGGAGAACAAGATCATGCAGCTGCAACGTAGGATCGACCAGCAGGTGAGGAGCCATGTCGTCTGCCGACTCCCCGTCCACGGCCAACACGCTCTCTGGGTTTCTGCTGCAAAACAACAGCAAAAGAAACAGAAAAAGCAGAGGCATTGACATCATTAGGTGGTGTCTGATCACATGGCAGGCATGCGCATGTTACATGTGCTCTCCCGCTCGCTCTTTCACTCTCTGATTCTCTCTCTCTCCCCCGCAGCAAAAGGAAAACAGAGAAGCCAGTGTGAAGCTGAGTGCCGTGGAGAAGACCCATGCAGCGGAGCGAGAGAGGCTGAGGGGAGCAGAGCTGGACGCCCAGGCCAAGGCTCAGAGGATCCCTTCGCTGCTGGAGCAGCTGGCCTCCCTCCACCAGGAGCTGGACGCTGTCAGCAGGGAGAAGGAAGAGCAGGCCCGGGCCCACCAGGAGCACACGGAGAAGGTATGACCACGCCCCACACACCCAGTTTCTCCTTTTTTGTATCGCTAGTCCAACATTTTAGGATTATCAATGGTTGTTGTTTGTACATTGACGTAATCCGTAAAGGACACATGGTTGTACCTCGGTTCACCTCCAGATGGAGTCTGATCTACTCGCAAAAATGAACACGTGGAACAAGGAGAGGGATGAGCTGAACAGGTTAATTCAGGACCAGGCAAAGCAGACATCAGGTAGAAGGCATCGCATCTTAAACTCTAAAAGCCTCTTTAAACATAATTCAAGCTATTTTGGAGGACATTAAGAACCATTTAAAATGGCCATAAAAAGACATGTTTTGTTTTTGTTGTTGCAGAGAGCCAAGCTGTTGTAGAGAACACGAAGCACTTGGAGAAGGACTTGCGAGAGGAGCGCTCCCGCTACCAAAGTCTTCTGAGTGAACACCTGCAGCTGGAGGAACGCCATGGGGACCTCAACGACAAGATAAACCGTAGCAGTGTGGTGAGACAAAACGTCTTCATTTGTTCTCACCTTAACACACAAAACCCTCACATTTAATTAGAATCCAAGGCTAAGTAAAACTGGTTCCGCAACATTATCCACTTGGCTAGCCGATGTTTACTTTCTTGACTATGCTTTCTGCATAGCTCGACATGGCTCACGGCAGTAGATAGCAATGCATTCCCCCCCCCCATCATGCCTATTTCATAATAGCTTCTATTCATATCCCAAATTAAACTCTGCAATTACATCACTAATGGTTTAATCAACTGCATAACCCTGAAGGAAGCCGAAGCGGGCCACAGGAGGAGCAGCAGCTCCTCTGAGGGAACGCAGAGCTCGGGCTGCACGGAGCGACGGGACAGCCCTGCACGGAGAGAGGTAGGAAGACCCACTCACGCTCCTATTTAGGAGCTAAGATGAGATTAACTTCCTTAATCCTAGATGGGAAATAAGGGTGTCAGAAAGTAAGAAAGTAAAAGTAGAAGAATGCATTTGATTTATTTCTTTATATCTATATACCAAATGAGTTGTAGAAGTGTGAACATTGTAGACCTAATGCAGGAGTAGTAAGAGGAGTTCTGGCTTCCCATGAAGAGTGGGGTGTTGGGTCTGTGTTCTCCCAGGATGTCCCCGTGGTGGACATGCCGGTGCTACTGAAGCTCCAGAGGAAGGTGAAGGAGCTGGAGGAGGAGAAGCGCTCTCTGTTCGGCCGGCTCAACAGGAGGGAGGAGGAGGAGCAGGAGAAGTCCAAGGTGTGTTCCGACTTGAGATTTGAGTTCCCCAAACGGAAACAAATGACGTCACAGGTCCAGCTTTTTGGGGATTTCTCTCGAAAACGGAGTTAATGTGGCAGAACGGCATTTTTCACAGCATGCGTATGAAGCAGTATTCTCTTATACTAGAAAGCATTGATGCTGCCCTTAATGGAGAGAGTTGTTGTATTTTGGGAGCAGGAGATGGAGGAACAGAAGACGGTCAACAGAGCTGAACTGGACACAGAAGCTCTCAAGGTAGGACTCTTCACATCTCAGTGTTCTCTGAAATAAACATCTAATGAATGAATTGTATTCGCTGATTTCTAAAGGATAGCCTATTCTATAAAGAAATATGTATTTAGGACGGATTGATGTGTATTATCAATGTATTATAATCATATTAGCCAGACCAAAGAGAAGACATGTGACTTTTCGAGTGCTCCATGTTTCCACGCGGTTCACAGCGACAGGAGCTGGAGTCGGAGAACAAGAGGCTGAAGCAGGACCTGGGGGCGCTGAGGAAGTCTCTGACCAACGACAGCGGCCCGCTGGCGCCCCCAAAGCCAGGCTCCATGCCCTACAACGTCCTGCTGGAGCAGCTGGACTGCAGCAACGAGGAGCTGGAGATGCGGAAGGAGGAGGTGCTGCTCCTCAGGTCCCACATGGTGCGGCAGACGGCGCTCCAACACAAGGTAGGAGGAGCAGAGGCTCAATGTGTCACAGTGTTGGTGATGTCATCATCGTTGTCGCCATCATCCTCGTCATCATCACCATCATCATCCTCATCATCACACTGTTGTTGGTGTTATGATTAAGATTATTAAACCACTCGTCATTATGTGCTCTATGGCTGCAGGACTCACTGACTGATGGTCTGAGGTTGAATCTAAACCAAATCTCCCTACTGCAGGACACTGACGGGTAGGTTCAACTGTCCAGTATCCAAGAATACACATGTCTCTCACCTGTTTACATCTTTGATCATTGAGCATTCACGGCTCCCTCTCTCGGTGTCAGATCGGCCAAGCTGCACACGCTGAATGAGGACGGGGAGCTGTGGTTGGCTTATGAGGGCCTGAAAGAGACCAATAGGTAATACTAGTAATACTAGTAATGTGGTGTAGCCTACCTCCAGTCGTTTCCTGTGCTGTCTGCGCAGCGTAGATGCTAACGTGGCTGCCGACCGCCCTCCTCTCTCCCAGGGTCCTGGAGGGCCTCCTGCAGGAGCAGGGGCGCACCCACCAGCAGGAGGTCGAGGAGGTGCGCAGGGACCTCCTCAGGGTGAAGGAGCAGAGCGAGCAGCAGCAGCAGCTCCTGGCGAAGAGCCTCCTCCTGCCCAAGGAGGCGCAGATCGAGGCCTGCCTCCAGCACGAGATCACGCGGCTGGCCAACGAGAACCTGGTGGGTCGCCGGCTCCCCTCGCACTGACCTTTGACCTCCTGCTTACCAAGTGTTTTTGTATTTGTCACAAAGCAGTAAAAAGTGACAGACTACAGGGAAAGAATATAGATAAATATAAATAAAGAGAGATAGAGATTTTAATTTCTTGCAAAAAGTTAATAATTCTTCTGTTTTTGGCAAATGTATACTTTATTGATTCATTTTATCTAGGATCTCATGGAACGTCAAGAAAGTCAAGATAAAACTGTACACGTGCTTAAACAGCAGCTCAGGAGTTACGCTGAAAGGCTGGAAGAATTTGAAGGTAAGTGATTCAGTTGTCCTTTGTTTATAATATTGCTTTGCAATATATCCACATATGTTTGAAACACAAAGACGTTGATATTAAGCCTCGGGCCTTGATGTTCAGCCTGTGCCCGGAGACACAGCACCGTGTCACAGATCGGTATTCCAGTCAACATCACACGCAAGGAGAAAGAATTCCAGGGAATGCTGGAGTATAAAGAAGGAGACGAGAGCATGCTGCTAAAGAATCTGGTCGTTGGTATGATAAACTCATTCTTAAGAACCTATTAATTCAATAATTGCCCAAACCGGTATGAAAGCCATGAATATACAGAGCAGCTTTCAATTTCAACACGCTCTCTTTGTAATTGTTCTCTCATGTTTTCTGGACCCTCCTCAGATCTGAAACCCCGCGGTGTGGCCGTCAGCTTCCTGCCTGGGTTGCCAGCGTACATCATCTTCATGTGCATACGCTACGCTGACCACATCAACGACGAGGAGAGAGTCAGCACTCTGCTGAACTCCACCATCATCAGTATCAAAGGGGTCATCAAGGTGCCGAGTTCCACTAATAGCTCATTGGGATAAATTTTCCACAACCCCTTCTGTGTGAAAATGTTCCCGTATTCCCACTACATCGTAATGGCAACTTCAGTATATGGAAATATACCAACTAACCACATTATGGTAACAGAAGCACTGCTCTCTGTTACTGCTGCTTTGGTATGTGAGGTAGAAACATATACACCAACCTTACCGCTTTGTTCCCCAACAGAGAAGAGGAAAGGACTTTGAAACGGTGTCTTTCTGGCTGGCCAACGCCTGTCGTTTCCTGCACTGTCTGAGGCAGTACAGCGGCGATGAGGTACGCCCGAAGAACACATCGATGTCAGCATGATGCTTACTCACTTACTTACTCTGTCCTACCTGTCCTCACTGTATCTGCTGTCCTCTCTCCTGTAGGACTTCACCAAGCACAACACTCCCAGGCAGAATGAGCACTGCCTCACCAACTTTGAACTGTCCGGCTACCAGCAGGTGTTCGGGGACCTGGTCATCCAGATCTACCAGCAGCTGGTCAAGTGCACACAGGACCACCTGCTGCCTCTGATCGGTGAGGGGGTTCTCTATTCATCGGTATCATAAGACCGTGTCGCCTCACACCAAGACATTCCCTGGTTCGAACCCAACCTCTATGTGTGGAGTCATGCTGTGGTCCTGTGTAGCTGTAACTGTAGTTGTAACCTATCTTCATGTATATAATATGATGTTGATATGATGTTCTCCTATATTGTCCTCTACCACCAAACACTATGAATGTGATGATGCATGGCAGGGTGCTCATGTTATGTTAACGTACCGTCTCCACCGGACCAGTGGCCGGCATGCTGGAGCACGAGACGGCCCAGGGGGTCCTGGGATCCATGCCCACCGCCCAGAGGAAGAGAGGCTCCAGCGCTGCTGAGGAGGACGTCGTTACCCTGGAGACCATCCTGCAGCAGCTCAGCCTGTTCCACGCCGCCATGAGGCAGCACGACATGGACCAGGAGCTCATCAAGCAGGCGGTCAGACAGCTCTTCCACTTCATCTGCGCCGTGACCCTCAACCACCTGCTGCTGCGGAAGGACATGTGCTCCTGGGGGAAAGGCCTGCAGATCAGGTAACATGGAGCGTAGCACTTAGCTTAGCATTTAGCTAAACTTTTGTCTGTGTATCAGTATTGGTCTGTGAACCGAATCGACTTTTAATGGCAGTTACAAGTAAACTAGAGGGCATGATGGTGTGTAGTGTAGGCTATAGGATGTCAGGCGACGCCCAGCTGAAAGGAACTGGGTTCAAGACCCCCATGTCAGCAGCCTACATGTAGGCATCCCAGAGCAAAGATGCCCACCCGCTACCTGCTCCTGACATTTTATCGTAAAGTAGTACTCTGCTTTTTTAGTATTCTGCTTTGCATTGGAGTACAGGTGTATTGACATACATATTTGTTAAATAATACATACCAGAATACAGGGATTGCAATATAATATACAGGGGCCCAAACTTGCATATAAAATAAAACAGCAAACATCAATTGACATCCAATCAGGATCAGGATTGAGGTTTCTTTATCCAGAATAATGAATGATTTGCCGCAGCCCTGATGGTGTCTGAACGTGGCTCCACGGCTTCAGGTACAAGGCGTGGCAGCTGGAGGAGTGGCTGATGGAGAAGGAGCTGGCCGAGTGCGGGGCCAAGGAGACCCTGGAGCCGCTGATCCAGGCGGCGCAGCTCCTGCAGATCAACAAGAAGACGCCTGCAGACGCCCAGGCCATCTGCGCCATGTGCACCGCTCTCACAGCTCCCCAGGTCGCCATGACAACCAGCCCAAACAAACCCCCGCACTCACCAAACAGAGGGGAGGGGTTTAGCCGTTGGGTCAACTGTAAAGTGACATTTATGGGCTTTTCTCACCTAGCGACCATCTTGGTTATTAACGCTAGCTGGGTGGCTGAATGCCCCCACCCGCCTAATGTTTAGCACCAAGACGCCCGCTGGGTGACTAAGCTAACAAAACGCTAGGTGGGTGGGGGCGTGGGGGGGCGCTGAATGCCCCCACCCACCTAATGTTTAGCACCGAGATGGACACTAGGTGA
>OOFG01094004.1:0-23270 GCA_900323295.1 Molva molva | reverse complement strand
CTCTCCACCACCCATACCCCCACCTACAGCCTCACCTGTCGTCTTCGATGGCAGAGACGTGGCTGGTGTTGATGTGGCCTGTGGTCAGCAGGCCGGGGGTCACCTGACCCTGGAAGATCATCTTGTCTTTGGCCATCTTCACCAGGATGAGGCGAACCAACTCACCCATATAGAAGCCACTTATCATCTTCTCAAACCTGCAGACGAGAGAGCGAAAGATGACAAAACAAGATGTATTCAGTATCAATGAAGAGGGGATTTTCCTGATACTAAAACTGGAACTGGGCTGGGTATCAATCTTATATTGGTCCTAAAGAGGCCATTAGTAACGGACAATGTCTCCAATATGAAGGTCACATTAAACGCACATATTATTGTTTAATAGATTAATAACAAGGTTGTCATTAGTTTGTGCTGTTAAGCTCAGTTTAATAACCACCCAATAACTTCCTCCGCAGTGATCATCTTAGCTTGACTAGGCTGGCGGGTTTACCGTTTATTTATAATTTGTGCAACAGGATAACATGCATCTTGTGAGTTAGCTAGCTAGAGTCACTTTTGTGCGATCTAATCAAATTTGTAAAACTCAAATTACCAGCCAACGTGCCAACGTTAATTCACTGCAATGGCATTAATCAAAAGCAATGGAATTTCTTTGTGTTTTATCTACTTGGCTTTCGTCATACTTTTTTACCCATCATAAATAAACAATTTATTAAATGCCTTGTCAAAAGTTATTGAAACGTTTTTGGGAACATTTTTGAACAAAACTTCTCAAACATCTGTCCATTTACCTGACGCCTCACTTTCTGCCTTAGTTCTGCATAAATAAAACCACATCTGTTCCTGCTGTGCAAACTACCAAACTGCCAATTACAAACCAGGTGTTTGGCAGTTCATTGCACATTGCATCTGCACTATTCACAAGTTGAATTCCAGACGGAAGTGGAAACAGACTTATTTGCTGGGACAATTATATATATATATATATATATATATAAAAATCAATGCTCTACAAGCTCACAGGGGTAGAGCTGGTTTAAAACCACTAATGCTGTTTATACCGCCCAGCCCTAATTGAATATACTGAAAACCTGTTCACTTAAGTTAAGATAATAAAGCGGTCTGCTAAGCTGCCACTTGCAGGAACAAGCAATCGCTATTTTAAACTGCCCTGTGTCCATCGAAACCGATAGAGCTGGACATGAAAGAGTAGTATTTCAAGTGTGTCTATTTATGTTTTCCAAAAAAGTGGCAAAGCTACACACTGCTGGGCACACTCCCTTTAAAAAGAACAAAAAAATAAACAGTAACCATGTCGTTTGTTGATATGGCTGTGTTATTCATTATCGATCCATGATAACCCAATATTTGGGTCTGCGACTAGACCTAACCGAGTCTGTGCATTTAAGGGAAATAGTAGACGATGGTCAACTCATTAACAAGATGGCCAAGTTCAGAGTTTGACGAGGTTAGAGATGGACAACAAAGCACCACAGCAGAAGTATGAAAGTATAAGAAGATAATAAAACGTACATCTTAGTAAAGGAACTTATTCTAATGTGTTTACACTGAACCAGCATCTGTGTAAACTAAGGACCAGTGTAAAAAAAAATGTAACGTCAATGTTATCTTTATGGAAGCAAGAATATTACCAGGACTGTCCTACAGAGGGCACAATAGTGTATTCGCCAATCATCAAATATGTGCTGTTCTGCCACAATCGCAACAAAAAATAATGGCCGACCTGCAGAACCCGTTCCCCAACGTTAGCCACACAAAATCGCAAGAAAATATTATATTGTATCGCAATATTTACACAACACACGATGTGTGTTACACATAACACACATCGTCAAAAATTGTTGCAATATCGTATCATGAGGACCCTGCCGATTCCCGTCCCTATTGTAAACGCCTGCAGAATCAGATCCTTCACTAAGTTGGAAGTGCTGTTTTGAAACTACGAGGGGTCTTGAAGACAAACATCAAGGGTCTGAACTTTGACGGGAGGAGAAACTAATTTTACAGCGGGAACTAGCAAGAGAGATGAGCCTTTTATCCCATCAGACCATTACATACAGGGTCCAAAATGAACACCTGCCACCAGCCAATGACAGATATATTTGACAATTAGGCAGGTCAAAAAATGCAGGGTTAACTTATTAAAAAAATTGCTTTGCCGGTAGAACTTACGCTGATTACATCCCATGTAAACTTTCAGGGAGGTTTTCATTTAAAATCCGATGACGTGAATGCATGCATGTTTTATCCATGGACTTTGTGTGTTGTTTGTGGCGCACAGTCCAGAATAAAGAGCTGCACTGATGGGAAGCTGGTCGATATCTCGCTCTGTTCGATGCTACTGGATAAGTGGATGTATTTTCTGAGTATTCACATTAAGGGACTAATTAGGCACAAATGTTGAGAAAAAACAAGCAAATGAACTGAAGTGTGTCATTTGATGTATTTCTAAACTATATAATAGAGTGAACAGAAAAATATCCTCCATAGCAGCGTGGCTAAGGGAGAACCGTTCGGGACTTTTGTACCTCCATCTTTCACAATTTGTTAAATTGGGTGATGCTTTCTCCAAATACATGTCCTAGCATAGTTGATGTTGTAGGAACCTTGTCCCACGATCATTACCTCGACATTTAAGGTCAAAGCAATATTTTCAGGCTGGTTACTGGTTATCACTTTGCATGTATACTTTATCCAGCCCAGTTTGTAACACACAAGAGGGTATAACAAAAGCGATTATACATGGCTGCAACATTCTCCGTAATGACTATGTACCAGGGGACACCTCCTGGTCCCCTCTCATCTTATTTTCCTATCTAATCCTATTGATTGTTTATACAGCAACCTTCAACGACCAAAAAAATGTCCCCTCACTCTCTTCTCCTTCCGTCCCTATGCATCTCTGCCATTGAGTGGCAGAGGAGTGTTGATATCACACACCTGTGATTGGCAGGCAAGATAATTCCCTAACCCAATCAAGGAATTGACGGCCTAATTGGTCAAAAATGAGCCGAGAGAGGTTTAAAATCTTGGCTCATACAGAGGCAGGTGCAGTCAACTCGAAACAGATATTGTCACAGCGCATTTCACTCACCATTTGCCGAGGGATGGCTTTGGCATTTCTAACAAATGATACTCAAATAATAGCTCTTGAATCTTACCGGTCGCATCTTTTTAAAAGAGAATTGAAAAATTATTATAATTTAAAAAGTGTTGAGGAAGGCCCTTGTAATATCATGTCATTTTTCTCATCTGCAAATGTTAGGCAGGCAAAATAAAACCTTTGGTTTCCGGACTTCATGTGATCATGTTCTTCTGTTAATACCTCCATCTCCTGGTCCCTCTCATCTTCTTCCACACACACAAAAAGCAAAACACACTTACAGCTGCCCTCCGGGATTCAGGGAGCCGGCATCAATTTCGCGGTCAAACACGGTGCGCAGGTCGTCCAGCGCTCCGTCGTCCCCGAACGCCCCCCACTCCATGTTGACGCACATGCGGCCCTCGTCCCCCTCCACCAGCTCCATATTTCGCACCTCCTCCATGTAGCAGGCGTTGGTGCCCGTGCCTGCCAGGTACAGGGCCCACATCACCCAATCAGACGAGTCAATAACAAGCCACAGGTTCAGTGGCTCAACTCGCTTACATGCTAACCACTCGGGCATTGCGCCTTGCAGCGGACCCAGGTTCGATTCTGATCAATGGTCCTACTTCACTCTCCCTTTCAACCCACTTTCCTGTCTGATGTGATGCTCGTTAACCATGCTAAGGGAGTTGCACGACACGTATCACATGACAATTACAGAGCTGGTGCCCGGACTCTCCGAACTCTTACCGACAATCAGGCCGATCTCGCAGTGATGGTCGTCGTAGCCGCAGGTCATCATAGTGCCCACCGTGTCATTGATCACTGCGACAATGTCAATATCAAAGTCCTGGGAATAGAACAGAACACAGACAGATGCATAAATAGATGCACACATGCATACAGGTGTGCACCCACAAACCGATTCTGCTTGACTCAATCCTTCATCTGTCCATCAAACCTTAAAGGGATATGCAGAGATATCTGTAAATAGGCGTTTGCCCGTCTCACCCAGATTCAGACGAGTCGTTTAAGTCCAAATTCATCAATGTGCTTTCAAAAGGGGAGTTTGTTCGGTTAGCGTTTGCTTTTCGTTAGCCGCTTCCATTGTATGGATATCCGGTACCGTTTTCGAGGCGGTGATTATAAAGCTAGCTGTGATGCGCCATGGACAGGTTACCCTCCGCATAGACTTCCCAGCCAGAAGCAGCTGAAGCCAGCGGCACATCACAGGTAGCCTAATAATCACAGAAATAGTGCCGACTTATCTTTGCTTGTCGGCAAACTACTCGTTTTGAATAAGCGACTATTCGTATGACATTGAAAATCTTTGGAATGTAATTAAAGGTTTATTCCCCTCACATGAACATGAGCCAGGCTACTGTAACTCTGCAGGTCAATGGACGCGGCTAACGGAAAGCAAATGCTAACCCAGCAAACTCCCCTTCTGGACGCACAATGATGAATTTGGAAATAAACAACTCGTCTGAATCTGGGTAACCGTACGGCCACACCAAACATGTGGCCTCAAGCGTGGCAACGCCCAGCACTCTCTCTAGTGGCTGCTTGTGGGAGTTTACCACGTTGTCGATGGAAGTGCTTAAAACCAGGAAATGAAATTCCACCACGAGTCCGTATAGTCCGCCAGTACTCACTGAATGTTGATTGTCCAATCACATGGCCGAACACGCGCTGCAAGACGCGCTCATTTGCATAAAGTTAACTGAAGTTAAACTTTGTCCCTCCCCTTTACACGCGCCGCGTTCCCGCCCGCATGCGAGCCTTCCCAGAATCCCTTGCCCCACGCGAGCACGCGTCCAGCCCGCGTCCAATACAAAGTGAATTGGTGAGTGCCACATTCGAGGCCACGCGTTTGGTGGGGCCGAGCCGTAAGACAGGCAAACGCAAATGTACAGATATTTTGGCGTATCCCTTTAAAATAAGCATCAACCGGAGTACATAAAGAAGAGAGATGCATCATAACCGTTTCTAGAACCATCGCTGAGATACAACGGCCTGTTTGAACGTAGCAGGAATGGTCCGAAGGGTTCTGTGTTGATTCTACTGGATGTGGCTTTCCACAGCGAGAGTCGGGGACTCAGCACAAGGAGTGGTGGGCGATGTGGAATAATGTGTTATCATAAAATCATGGAGAATTTTACTGAATATAAAAAGGATTATAAATTCTTAATTGAGGGTCATTACATTAAAGTATGGAAAGTCACGTATCAGACTAGGCCTGCGACAGCCACAGATACCAGAGTTTTTAATATTTTTGTCAGAGCAATTGATTTATTAATTGATGTGGGGATGTAAAGAGAATCTTAACAAAATATGCTTCTAAAGTAAATGCCCTGCCTAACCTAGCATTAATGTATACAGCCTCGCTCTCTGGCCCAGAACTCGGGTTATTGGGTGTACCATACACCAACAGAAGGTCACAGGAGGAACCTGGGAACTCTTGAAGAAATTTTGTTCTACTCTGCAGCATTACACTTATCATTATGGTGGGTAAAGAGCCCGGTTGTTCACTCACCGCTCTCTTCTGGATGGCTCTCCTCAGCATGGCGACCACGTCCTTTCCTACTACGCCACTCGCCCTGAAGCCCTTTGTCCAGGAGACCAGGATACTCTGCAATAGGGACAGGAACAAAATGAGTCTTAGACCTGCATGCACCATCCATGTTACCTCTTTTCCATCAGGATTAATAAAGTACCGGTACTCTGAACCTCTTAATCTCTTAATAAAATTGAGATACCTCAATTACATTTAGCATACATTGTGATAACATGTTTGTTCTTATGATGTAACAACACAGACGTGTTTAACTGGCAATCTTTATTAAAGCAGGGCACTAGAACAAACAGCATCCAAGCTCTTTTTCACCACATATCCAACAGACGTACATTACAGCACATCCAGGGCCTTCCACGACACTTAAAAAAAAAAAGCTTTATAAAAGAGAATTTACCTTCTTATACTTGAAATACTTTAAAATTCTCTTAAAAAAGAAAAAGAAAAGGTGCTGCTGGTAAGATTTAAGAGCTATTATTTGAGTGTGATTTGTTAGAAATGCCAAAGCCTCTGTATGAGCCAATTTAGATTCGACTGCTCCCGGCTCATTTGTGACCAATCATTATATCTCTTCCTTGATTGGTTTGGGAAATGATCTTGCCTGTCAATTACAGGTGCGGGAAATGCAACACTTAACAATGGCAGAGAAACATAAGAAGGGAAGGAGAAGAGAGTGAGGGGACATTTTTTTGGTTCTTGAAGGTTTCTATATAAACAATCAATAGGATTAGATATAAATATCCTTCATTATATGCTCATCATTTTTTATCAACAATATTGAGCAAATGGGATCGCTTAAGTGAAAAAGAAAACAAAGTTGATACAAAAAAAGAGAAGTACTGTAGTATTACTATTGGACATAGTTATAAAACGTCTATTGGTGATGCACAAGGCATCCGACGTGTAATATTGAAACGTTATTTGCAATTTGTCACTGGCTGTTGGTCAGGCTTCCTGGGATCTGCTCAAGTGTGATATTTTCCTACGTTACCTAGAATTTGCTTCCACCTCTCAACAACAGGAGGCAAAATTCTGTAAATGGTACAAGTAAAGTTGAGTGAATGAATCACATGTTTTATAACGATTTGTATAACATGCTTTATTATTAAAGGTCAAGTGTTAAAAAATCTAGTAGCAACTCAGTCTCATTTTTCAAAATGTTCCAAATGGGTTAAATTAGCTGTTTAGAAGTGCATTCCGCAAGCTCTACAACAGTATAAAGCCGGTAAAAAACGTCATTGCCAGTGGGTCTCCAGTGTGAATTTAGAGTCTCTTTGACATAGTTCCCAGTCAATTACTGGGATAACCTTTAAGGAACCACGGATTATGTGAAAACCAAGGATTTTCACATAATCACACATGCAGCTGGAACATTTCCCTCTTGCCCCATTTCATATATGGTATAGCAATTCCGGAATAGATGGGCCAGCTGCCCTAACATTCGCGAACTGAGAGGAGCTCCCTTGTTTTGGAATCTCTCGTTTCAAGCCATTCTTGAAAAAAAAGGAGCTTGTTGCAAACAAAATAAGCTGTATTGATAATGATATTGTTATCAAATCACCTGAAAAGCATTGATGCATTAACATAGTCGCAAATTCAAATACGTCACGAGTGGAGTCTTGTGATTGGTTCCCTCGCTCCACGTGAAAGCTTCTTATGTGAACGGACATTACCCTTAACGTGCCTCTCACGGCAATTTTACTGCTTTCATTCACAATGTTTAGCCAGATTTTCTAGGATTTCGATCCCTGTTCCCATTCAGACATGACCCCATGCAGGAAATGTACCGGAATATTTCTGTGGGAGACTGCATATGTGAAATTACCTTTAAGCTTTAAAACACACATAGACTGTATAAAATACAGGTTGAACTGACATTTGATATGTTTACATTCTTGGAAAAAAACAGCAAGTTTGTAATACAATATATAGGCTTGCATTTTTAAAGAATAAAAAAAAAAAGTTATGAGAATGAGATCGGTATAACCAAAAAATACTCTTGTAAGTGACGTGACAATGTACCTGTTCTGTGTTCATACACAACGTTCATACACAACGCAAAAACAAGTATTTTCACCTGTTTTCTCTCAATTGCGGTCTTATTTTAGTAACAGTGAGAAAATGGCATATATTCATATGTTGAGATCATAAAGGAAATACAGTATAACCAAGTTTAAAACAACAAAGGATATGGGGTTCACTGCCCCTTTAAGGGGCACGGATGAGAGGTTTAAACGGTTCCCACCTCCATTGAATACATATAGTACTATAGTGATAGTTTGTATTTTTAAGAAGAAAAATGGGGTCATTCAATCAAAACAATAAGAAAATACGTAGTTTGATGACGTGTGAAGTACCGTGGGATCATGGGAGCTGTCTTCACCACCATTATTGGTGAAAATCTCTCTGACATGACGCAGAAATCATGTTCACGGACGAGTTAATGTACAAAAGTTTTGTTCACGTTACATTTAGTCACGTTATGTAATTTCATTCTAAATGAAATTGCCACAAGTAACATAACGTTAACTTGCTAACTTACCATTAGATGAGTCGACTACCTAAACAGCTGTATAAAATGTTATGTAGGGTAGATTACAGCTGTAGATAATGTTATGTGGGCTAGTTTTTAGCTGTAGATAATGTTATGTGGGGTAGCCCAGCGCTGTTATCCGTGGTCAAAACAATCATACTAAAGTTAACTTTATGAGCATGTTGAAGTTTGTTGTAAATGTTTGGGGGTTGAACGTGTTTTTTGTTGTTTTTTATATTCAACAGATATTCATGCTCTAAATTACATTGATGTGACAAAGGGGACTAAAGACTTGATCCCCTGTATGAGTCCTGTGTATCTATAGATGTATATCTGCCCAGGAGCTAGTCAGGCAGCAGCATTCCTCTCTAAAGAGACAAGCCATCGTTTGGTCAATATTTATACACAAAAGGGGAATTACAAAGCACCCCGCCCTAAACAAAAGCCTAAACAAAATGCAATTAAACCGGAGACGTCTTTCAAAATGTTCCCAATGGATTAAAATCGCGGAAACAATCGCAGAATTTTTCACACCAAAAAAGCGCCCACAATACACGAGTACAAACTGATTTGTGAACTCTGGATTGATTTTGTTAACAAAATCGACCAGCCTTCTTGCCTGCGGGGAAAAGCCTTAATAGTCCTTCATCCCGTGCATGATCATGTTTGATTCAGAGTGGGCACAGGGAGGAGGGGATATGCAATGGGCATGTAACAATGTTTTGACAATAAAACATATTTGTATTTCACTAAAGTTTAAAGAATAATTGCACACTAACACAATAATTGACTGATATCTTAATAATTTCGTATCGACTGATATGAAAAAGTACAAGACAACATAAAATAAACGTTACCTCGTCCAGCTTTGTCTGCAGGCAGGGGAAAGAGAAGGTGAAGCCGAGTGGAAGCTTTTGCTCTTTTATGCCCAATTTGTCCAGGAAATTTGCCAGACAATCAGCAATATGGTCAAATAGCTGTGGATCATGAGGACAATGGTTAGCAAGGTTACGCAGACGTTTACAGTACAATGAACCTAGGAGAGTGCAGACACTAACAGTTATAACAGAACAATCGTGATTTCTTAATTGGTCCGGTTTATTAAACAGCAAACACTTAAAATGATGAACCATGGGTGAGCATTTGACCCTTAAGATTGGCAGCGAGCTGAGAGTACAAGTCCAAACTTCTAAAAGCGTTTGGGTTCGTCGTCCCTCACCTCAGAGCCACTGCCCCTCATGATGCCCTCTGGAATGGCATAGATTTGTGACTCCATCTCCACCTTCTGCTTGCCATTGGAGGACACCTTCACCAAGAGCACACGGAAGTGGGTCCCGCCAAGATCAAGAGCCAAGAAGTGTCCCTTTTCTAAAAAAAGAAAGATATTGAGATACAGTTACGGTGAACATGGGGGACTTATTCAAAGGGCTATGGAAGTGGCATACAGGCCGCTTACATGTAGCCCGGCTTTCAGTCGTGATACACAGTTGTTGAAGTAAACACCGGTGAGTAGAAATAACACCGGTGAAAGAAAATGTGTTAAAAGCTTACAGAATCCGCTTTTCAAAATCAGCTACGTTAAATGGCTTAAAACAACATAGTTATTATTTTATTTTAGTATAAGCATAGTTATGACACATGCCTGCACTGGTGTTAATTAGAGTTGTTCCGATACCGAATACCAGTATCAGAAATGCCTCCGATACTGCCTAAATGCAGTATCGGGGATCGGCGAGTACGCAAGTCTATGCGCCGATCCGATACCATCACGTGACTTAGAACATCACAAACAGGTGCGGTGTTATGCTGCGTTCGTTAATGGTCGAAGGTGGGAAGTCGGAAGTGGACCTGCGTGCGTTCGAGCTACCAAGTCCGAAAAACATGGATGCTCACGCTAAACTACAAGAATACAAATGTATTATTATAATTATAAATTATAAATAAATTATCTAGTTTGACTGAAAAATAACAATGACAAACTAAATAATAAAAGAAAGTTCTATAGAATTCATTCTCTACATTTATTTACATTACATTTGTCATTTAGCAGAGGCTTTTATCCAAAGCGACTTACAATTAGTACATTTTGTAAACCGACTATACATTCCTGTCATCATAAGAGAACCCTTCAATAAGAACAAGTGCTATTAGTAGTTACAATGCTAGATGCTGTATCGGTATATCCATACAGGGTTAGTAGTATACAGCTGTTCAAATAAATAAAAAATATATATTCCATATATTCGGAATCGGGAAGGAAAAAAATGGTATCGGAACATCTCTATTGTTAATATGACAAGTATTTCGTTCTCTATTGTCAACTGTAACTCATAGCCCGGTGATTGACACCTAGCTTTGATTTTTGACAGATTCAAATATCAAGGCGAAGCTCTATCCTAGCCACCACGATCAACCATCTCATTTTGAAAAGCTATGTCCCGCCCCATCCTCTGGTTCTATGCAGACACTTTACGAAAGGCTTTTGACGAATGCAATCTGAAATATGTTGGATAGGGCCTTTAAAAAAGCGTCATCTTGGGTTATCTAGTCTTAGTAATGGTACGCCAGAGATAAGGGTTATTTAGATGGGGGGTTGAAATATGTTGCGGATGTTTGCTTGTAAATGCATTTGTTGAGGCCAATAAAGTACTGCACATGCACATCATGCAGTCAGTTGAAATTGCGTCATAACATCAAAACATTTAATCATATAATGTGGCAAACAGTAACCAAAACTGTGACCAAAACCTGCCAAACTAGAGGCCAAAAACCATCAAGGAAGAACTGTTTTTTATAGTTACAACCAAATATGATGTCTTACTTTCATCTTTCTTCATTTGATGTCTTCTCATCCTGTTTGTATTGTAATTTTTGCATTGGTTTGCATTAGACTTATTATTCTTATTTGGAGACTCCGCCTAAACCTACCTCTACTAAAACCTCTCCCTCTTTGCTCTATATTTATTGGCAACAAATATTGACCCAAGGACTATTCAGATGTTGTGTTATGGACCAAGCCCTAAGGGCTACCAACTGATAATGATAGTGAAGACCAAATTCCGACCAGCAAAGAGAGAGTTTATTGAGAAAGCATAAAATACAATATCTCAGAATGAATTGATTTTGGGGGCAATGTGGTATTTCGGCCAGCAGATGGCGGTACGTTGTAGACTGAGAAAATAAGTGAATCTAGCTTTCTTTTAGCCTGGAGATTTTATTTCATGAAATTACAATTGGGGCCCTTCAGGTACTGAAGTAGTTGATGACGTAACCGGGCCAATCAGGGACTGCGTCATAGTTGAGAACGTAAAGTACAGGCCGCTGCTGGGAAAAAAAAGTAATGGCAAGAACAAGAGAATTCACTAGCCAGATTTCTCGGCGGAAAATACGTTTTTGCACTTCTGAACAGCGCACCGTGATGGCGTCACATGTTTTGTTATGCTGATTGGCTGAAGAAGTTTGTCTGACAAGGCAAGTACTCCTGCCGGTGTGTCGATGTGGGCGGCAGTATGGACTCCAGGCTAGTTTTCTTTGGCACCCAAGCGAAATATCTCAAATCCTAAACTTCACCCCAGCCCACTTTATTTTAAAAAGGATGTCTAATAGAATTACTGTTTAATAAAAAAAAAGGGTTTGCGAAAAAAAAAACATTGGCTCACAAAATATAAAACCTACCAACAAACTAAGAAAATGCAGAAACCGTTTTAGTAAATGTGGTCGGTCACTTACCAGTACCGTCAGGGGTGGATCGTACAAATGTTGGCAGCATTTTGAGGGCGGCGGTGGGGTTGGTGTCTCGGCCCAGGCCCTTGTCCATCTCCCGCCTGAATCGCAGCGACACGTCCATCAGGTTCTCATCAGACAGCTGGAGGTGGATCAGGTATTTGTCCACCTAAGAAAGACGGAGAACAGGAGAAAAGATTATGCTACAACGTTCACCTTTTTCATTTGCAGCTCTAATGCTAGACATTAGACATGCATGGAGGATGAAACATCAACAGTAGATGCAAGATCAGTGTGGGATAACACATTACTAGACAATCACAACAAGTTTTCTGTTTCACGCTTGGAGAAATGTAAAATGTTGTTTGAATTGCCACTTCCCCCCATGGTTCAAATTGAATTAGGCACGCCAGCCTTGTTTTCAATTCACTTGTAAGTCACTTTGGATAATGATAGTGTCTGCAAATGTTCGAAAAGTAAATGTCAAAAGCGACTAAGTGATATATATATATATATATCAGTTAGAGATGGTTAAGTTTAGGGTTTGGGTTAGTTTAGGTATTTTTAGATTGGGTAAAGTTGATGTATTAAGTTAGCTAGGTGTTGGGTTTCATCACGTTTTCATAAATTATTATTATGTTACTCATGAGATTCCCTCGCCATCCGAGGAAAGAAACTCGCGCCCCTAAGGCAATGTTACGTTAAACTAGGGTCCTACAACTAGGGTCCTCATTTGAGAACTGAACATACTACTAGCATCCGAAGCAGACTGAAGCAGCCTGTAACGTTACAATATGGGGTGACGCTACATGCTAGATGAACCGACACATCACATGTGTCGACCATGGTGGACGTAGTGGTGTCGACTGACCACAAGTACTACTATGCACGCCATGCTATACACAGGCAGCTTGACGGCCAACTGAATCCTAACAGACAGTTCAAATAACCCCACACACTTGGGAGTTAACAAAGGGATGGTGGGCAATGTATTAACAAGAACCAACTAAGTTACTTGTTTATTTCGTCAAACACTCACTTTCTGAACTTGGTCATGATGGAGTTCCGTGAAGCAGTAAGCCAGCAGATTGGACGCTGTCATCTTCGATGCTTTGTTTACTGTGATAATCTATGATACGAACAACTTATCTAAAGTTGTGGGCGTGTAAGATGCCGTATTTGTGTCAGTTTTAAATGAAGTGATGCTGGTTGTACTACTGCGCAGCCATCAGAAACTTCTTCCTCATAGTAGTAATTTGAGTTGGTAGCCTTTCTGCGTCACGCCCTGTTTTAGCTTGTGATTGGCTACCAGGAAGGTGCTGTTGGATCAATACAGACACACAGTCGAAAAAAGGAGGAAAACTGTGAGCAAATGAGAACAATAAGAGTGAGCCCCATGATCATCTGAAATAAATAACACCAACATTTTAGTTTTAAAATAGGACCTGCACGATGTCACTACGAAGTTTAACAGAGCTAACCTGTCCAGAACTCGCCAATGGCTTCGGTGGCTGCCATCCTGTTACATTACAAATTGAAATACACATTGGTCGATATAAACCTCTTAACCCAAAGTGTCTCTGATACTACGCAAATGAAATATGTTTAAAGAAGATTTACGATACCTTATTGGCCACACATTCTCGTGATAGTAGGTCGAATGCCATATCCAAGCTCATGTAGTAAGTAAACGGGAAGTGCAAGGACGCTGTGTAGGAACTGGTTTGGCAAGTCCCTAGAGAAGTATAGCTGCACGCGACGTCAGGTATCTAACGTAGGCATGTGTTATACATTTGATTAAACTATTATAAATTCGTGTTTTTTGCACACAAAACACTCTTAAATGAAGAGTAATAATAATACCAATTATTATTGGTATTATTATTATTGTTATTGTTATTGTTATTATTATTATATCATCATCATTATTTATTATATATTATTCATCATAACATTTCTCTCGATCTTAGCAATTTTCTTTCAATGGGCGTTGGAATGAGATTGTCTGTAAATATGTTCCCTAGCTGTGACGCGTCACATATATTAAGTAAATTAAGTAATTAACTGTGAGACCCCCCTGAATGTCACAGACAACAACGCCGGGCGCGTCGGCCTCTTCAAAGTGACATACAGACTTGATAGTGTTGGTGGAGAAACGCACGAGCACACACAGCTGGTAATTAGGCACCCTGACACAGGTGTGACTTTTTTTTTCTTGCGTCTGTCTGTGAGAAATCCACAATCCATAAACATAAGCAGCTTACGATTCAGGACTTATTAAAATGAAGGTTCCACCTGCAGAACTGATGAGTGATATATTGATGCGTGTGAGAGGAGAGGCGGTCCTTCCTGTTCACAGCAGCATTGCAAAGTTCAAACGAAAAGACGGCTTGTATGTGGTCGCCGAGGACTACAGTGAAATTGTGAAAAAAAGGGAAATTGTGAATGCCAAAGAACGTCTGCGGGTAAGTGTTACCTTGGTAAAACTTAGAACGCTTTGGAATTGGTATTCGGTATGTCGGCTACCCAAGATGGTTCGTCTTTAGTTGCCAAGCAACTAAAGTTTTTTTTTTTAGTTTTTATGGAGAATTGCTGCATTTAAACATCATAAGTAGGCCTAGCCTGCCGGACTTGGGATACATATGGGCTTCCTCACCCACAATAACCACCCCTGGTGCTTTAGGAACCACACTGGTTGATCATATTCAATCACAAAGACTTGTAATTCATATGGAAACTAGCTTCTAAAAATCAAATATTTGAAAAAGTTAACTTGTGTACATTTTTCTTCTTTCAATTTCTTTCTATTAAAACCTATAGATCAGGAACTTGAACACCATGTTCTTCCGCTTGAAGCGCATGGTGCCCCTCATGCGCCCCGACCACAAGCCCAGCAAAGTGGACACACTCAAGGCGGCCTCCGAATACATCCGATTGCTAGTGGCCGTGCTGCAGGACACTGAAAAGGTAAGTATTGCACTTCAGAGACCTTTTAACAAGTGGCCTCTATTGTGTTTGTGAAAGTCGTTGTTGCGCTGGCTGATGCTTGGTGTATGCCTGTTTATCTTCTGTAGGGAGACATCACCGGGACTGACTTCCTGAAGAAGGCTATTAGTTATGGTAATGCAGAGGCCATGAACAGTGGCTTGTGGGGAGAAGATGATGTAAGTCTTCTTTTGTTGATTGCTTTGTAAAATGATGTATGGTAGAACAGAAAGGCACTACATTTTACACAAAACAAATCATTTCAAAAGTATTATCACAGTATCTAGTGTAATATGCTTTTGAGAGTGTATAGCCAATGTTTTTGGAGAAAAAAAGTCATCAAATAAGACAGTGGGTTACCAAACTTATTCAGAGCAGACCCCAACCTCTTACATTATTGTCTCTCTGCCTCCCCACACTTTGATTTATTGTGCCAATGTACCAGTGAAATGCCAAGTAGTAATTTGCTTGTCGCCACAAATCATTAGGCTGTTTGTGTATAGGGAAATGCTAAAATACGGGCTTACTGGGAGTGAAACGACGAGGCTTATGTAATTGCATTGATAATGTTATGTTATTGTATTGATAATGTGATATGGTGTCTTCCTGGCAGTTACCGGACAGCATGTCAGAGGTGAACATGACCGAGGGATTCACGCTGACTGTGCCTGTCGGCGATTTCGGGGGAGAGGATGGCGAGCTAAACGGACTGGTGCTGCAACACTGTGTGGTGCCCACCTACCAGTTCATCATCCAGATAGCACCTGAGCAGGTAACTTTTTACCCTCTAGTCAGAGTGGGCACCCATATGTTTTAAACATCTTATTAGGTCTATAACAGCATAAAAGAGCAGCAAATTTAAAAAAAAAACGAGTGTAAAGTCCTATGTTTTTGCTAGTCTCTACCATGCAGTTTGTGAACGGCTGTGTCACAGGGAGGGTTAAGCTTCTCGAACACTTGTAGTATAACTCGATAACATTTCATATACAACATCGCTCATTCTCAATGACGCATACTAGCTAAAATCTAAGTTTAACAAAGTTATCCTTCCTAGAACTCTCTGCCCAAAACACATTCAAATATGAACTGAAACAGGGGGTTTACTTAGACTTAAACACCTGAGCAGCCCACGGTAAAGTGACATCACAAGTCAGTACGAGTGTCAACCCATATCTTAAATCTAAATCTAAATATATTTTTAACTAAATCTTTAAACATACCTTTTTTAGTTTAACTTTGTCGCTTTGAAATCTTGCCCCTTTATGTATTTCTGTAACCTTTTTTTTTAAACAACTTTTCTTTCTAGTTTTGTTTACCTTGTTAAGCATTATATATTGCAGTTTTGTACGAAAAGCAGGCCCAGTGGTTGTGTTCCCAGCGCAAGGTATTATCTTGTGACACCTCTGTGCAGGGTATTTGTGGACATTCGAAACAGTGTCTCATCCTTTTGAAGCCAATGTACTTTTTCACTCCCCACTGCTCTGTTGATGCCCTTCAGATGGTTGTAATGGCTTGGCTTTATGTCCATCCACACACTTGTCTGAGCCTTAGATTGGCAACAGAGCTTGTGTGGTGCATCAGTTGGAAAACAGTGAATCTGCAGTTGTTGCCACAATCATGCGCAAATGTACTCCTTCTTGGTTAAAATGCCTTCAAAGTACTGAAATAAACCATTGTTTGGTATAATTGTAAATTACTTCTAATGGATACTTTAATGCATTTCTATAGTGTAGGTTTTGTGAATCAAAACACATTTACTTTCTAATCAAATCCTGTAATTATGAACAGAACATGGGCATTGTTTTTATTTTACCGGGACGGAATCTGCATCCTTGCATTATTACACCTAACAACAATAGGCAATCAGCTGTGAAATGTCATTCATTCATTTGTCAGGAAAATGCTACTATTGGCAATCAACAGAGGCCCCTCTGTAAGGCTGTTAAGTGCGTCAAAAGTCAAATTGTGACACAGTGTCTATGAATTCAAACTGATTCCATAATTATAGACATCTGATTGGGTAATTGAAGGAGAAGAGATAGTAGGTCTGAATTTCCATCTCTTATGTAATGCGACATTCGCCCAATTTTGTTACATATGAACCCATGTATCTTTCAAAATCTATCTGGGTGATTTTCAGTTTATGTTGGTTATCTAATGCAGTTTCGATTTTAAAGTCCAAACATCTGAAACTGGACGAATGAACGGTTCTGCATTGAGAAATTACCTCAGAAACATGCGTATCTCCAGGCACAATTCAAGATGTATAAAAGAACCTGTGAGGTATGCGTACATCTACGCACCCTTGACAACATGGGAACGCACTGTTGGAAGTCTTGGTATGGCATTATCCGCCTGACTCTGCATTTCATTAGTTGCATGCAAACTGCAGTTGAAAAGGCCATCATTAAAGCTAGGGTAGGCAATTTATTTTTGAAGCATTTTTTTGTCATTTGTTAAAATTGTCTTTACATCCGCAATCAATAAGTAAAATGCTCTGACAAAATAATCCTGTTATAAGCCCGTCCAATCATTTCACTGGGCCCGAACGATATGATTGGACGGCTACCTGCGCACACTCATTGGCATGACCAGAGTCTTCCCAAAGGCTAGGCAGAACTATGCCAAAGCTAGCGTGCTAGCCAAGTGTTTTGGGGTGTGGCTTTGGGGCGTGGCCTGAAGGGAGGGCTGGGATTGTTCCTGTTGGTTACTTTCAAAATCTAGCTATGGCTGGTTTTGCCAAATTTCCTACCCAAGCTTAAAAACTGAATTTGCAGTTGGCAGTTCCCCAAATGCGATCAGCTCGATCAACTTTTTCGCCACTTTCGCCATTTTTTTACTTTCCCTCTGTATTATAAATTAATTAAACAAACACTCATGATTCTGAATGAGCCTCAGTTTATTGAGAAATCCAGGTTATTATGGTCGTTCCTAGAATGATGTTTGGTCCATTATGGGACTACGCACTGTTCTCGGAAATATAAGCATACACATTTCTCACTTTCTCGCTGGGCATTCATTTGCTCAGACAGAGGCAAGGCAGAGTTCAATGCATGTGACCCCTGGACTGTGTACCGCACTGCAGCCTTTTAAGTGTGAGTTAATTGGTAATGATGTTTGCTTTTACTCCACAGAATTCTCCATTGAGCTAATCTGCCTTTTCAAGAAAGGTTTTGAAATTTTGTCATAACACTTGTCAGGTGAGCTTAATGTGTACAGTTTTAAGCTCCATTTTTAAATTACTGTGAAATTATATTTATTTTTCAATCTGTCAATTTGAAATATGAACAATATAGATCATAATAAGACCATATATCATAATAGTAGCGAAGATTGGTCTTAGAAATTAGACAAACAGCGCCACCGCATGGCACCAAATGGTACTAGTCTAGAAGCAGTGGTTCGCACAGGGTCTTTATTGGGGGTAATTATTTGAGGGTTGCAAGATTATTTCTGAAAATCTTTTTTGCAGTGTAACTTCAACATATCCCTGCTATTTATCACAAAATCCATATAAGGCATGAAAAAAAGTAAAATGAAATTATAAATATTATGTAATGTCTCTTTTTGACAATTAATTTTACTGCATGAAACATTGGGTGGGTCCTGGGCCAAAAGTAGCTCCACAGGTGGGGATGATGAATGTTTGGGAACCCCTGCTCTAGAGGCTAGCTCAGAAATGAATCACTTACCAATGCAGTGGATTGCTAAAGTTATCACAATGGATATTGCAAAGCCATTACAACAATATTAAGTTATTAAATAGGGTTTAGACACTACGAGAGGGGCACCCTGTGGGCTGGGTTTGATGGTAATGTTTTTGTGTATGGGGAAGGTTTTAGCTTGACATCGCCAATAAATGCCACATTAGGGTCCATCCAACCACACTCAACACGAAAGCATTGCTGTTAAAATCCACACAAACTGATGTGCTATTCGGAATCAAAGCATCATGTTTCTCCCAAAACCTAATTACACACACTTAATCACTCTAAATCACACACCCATACATACAGTCTCACTCACGCAATGGTATATTACTTTTATGAGAGCTGGATTTAAGCATCAGTTGGATTTAATGCAACACAATACATAACAGGCTGTGCATTTGTGATAACGTCTATTCATCATCAATCTTTGTTCATTTAGGGGCATGCTGCTTCAAGGAAAGGGCTTTCCAGAAGAAGATTGAATAATTTAATTTATATTATTTTATTTTAGTTTAATATTTTATGAATTTTGTTCAGCCATTTGTAACTGTGTTTATTTTAGAAATCCTTGGATGCCCCAAAAATAAAATGTGCACTGTCTTGATGACTTCTGTATTGTTTATTTCTGATATAATCTGCCTGATTTGCATATTGAAAAACGTATTTACAATTGTAGCATCACGTCTTTCAAATTCAACATTGTTCACAACAATTGGCTGTACACTCACTCACTCTCAAACACACTCACTCACTCACTCACATATCATAGATGTGTGTCTACGATGGTATGTTAAATTGTTTGATTAAATGTAATCTCGTAGCTTGCTGGCACAGTTCTTGCTTTTGCTGTTGGGCTTACGATAAAATTATGAACAAACTATTGAATGTAAAATGCATGTGGCTAAAAAGCTTTTGGCAACATTGCACAATTATTTATATGCTCGTCATGAATCATGATTAATCGCATTGAAATCAAATATATTGATTCAGTTTGGATATGATCCGGTATAATTTTACCAACCATAACTGGAACAGCAGGTGTCGCCAATTTGCAGAAAATCGTAACTCTAAATAAACCATGATGTAGGCCAAGAATACGTTATTTAAATCGGCGCGGAGTAACCTATGGGTGCACCCAAATAATAAAAGATAATTACCATATTTATGATATTCTGTTAAGATTTATTCACCAGTTTACTCTGAACTCCTCTGAGTCAGCCTTTGCGCATCTCATCTGCTCAAGCGGGAGTCGCAGGTTTTGACGGTCTGCAGGCGTGGCAGTGGGCTGGTCCATGCGCGACCATGAAAAACACCAGGCTGCATGGACTTGGCTCATGAGGCCTTGGTAATAGGGTGACAAAAGAATAATTTTCTTAAACATAATTTTGTGAGAGAGACCTGTTATAAAGAATTAATACGTGGGTGTGACGTGCATCCGCAAAGAAGAGCGTGCCAAGGATGCACTAAGGTAAGCACATTGCCTTTTAAATGTTGTGTTTCTAATTAAGAGAATCCACTGCGTTTAATGTGACGTTCCTGCATGGCGGCGCGTGCTGTGAGTCTATTCCTAATTTACCATCCGTTGAATAACTGAATAGCTTTATGAATTCATATTTCACTTCGTTCCTGGAGGAAGAAGCGTATAGCCCATCCCTGTTCATTCTGATGTATACATAACAAAACAAGTGCAATATGCAATGCATCATGATGAGCATCCAGCCATGGCCTGGTTATATGGCCAATGCCAACGTCCCTTGTTCAAAATGGATAACCGAGAACGTATATTCACATTCTAATTTAGGTCATACAAATACTACCTCCCGTAGCCTATTTATTGGAATATATCTGAATAACCATAATCGGTATTAACAACCCTCTGGTCGCGTTTAAAACTGCTTACAACGTAGCTTTTTGTGTTTTTGCAAGGTGCCTTCTAGTGTTCGATCATTGTCACGACCTCATGTTTTATGGTTTTATGGTCGTATTCATTTACATCGGATATATGGTCTTATTCTTAGTGCATCTATCGTTATGCGTCGTTATTTTGGAAAACGCCATATGTGTTTGGCTTCCGCCGCTAAAAGAGCACTGCTGGTCGTCGGCAGATTGCGGGTGGCCATTGCCAGCGCCTCTCCATACGTGGTACTGATGTTGCAGCGCTGAAACAGTGTTGCTAGGCAGCCGTGTAGACTACCATCGGAATAGATGAACGGGAGACGCTCTGGGCCTATAAAACGCTCGAAATAGACTCATAAAACAATATTCAAGTAGGCCTACAAGACATTTTGAGCGGCAATGTCCATACGATATTAGATTGGATTGTATAATGGTGAAATACATGGTAAATACATGGTAATACATGGTGAAATGGTGTTTAAGTCAGTGGTGAAGGTTTCAGTTTTGTCCCACCAGCTCCACAAGGCTCAAATGTATGCATCATTAATTTACAGTGCCGGTTGTATTACTAATACAACGAAAATGTAGATTGTCAGTCCATGTTATTTCTGTGAATGTGAAGTAAAGTGCCTATAACTATAAATTAAGATTTGACCATGTGTAATTATTAGCTCTAGTAGACTAGACTGTAAGAGCAATGGGGCTAAATTCATATATATATATATTAATTTGTTAGTCCATTAGAGACATGGCATGTTGTTTATGGCTCTTGAAATGGAAGGTGGGAGAGTTGTTTTGGGATATTGTAGCGTATTGATATCATGTAGCTTGTTCTTAAACGGATACCATCATGGTCATGATTGGTTGTCTGCGTTACCATGGAGCCATGGAGGCACAAATCTTCCCTCCTTTCCGCTCAATACGTACTATCGCTCTATTATGAGCTTACGTACTTCCTATAATGCTCTATACAGTGTTAGATTAATGTACAATATGTAGGCTATATTACTTTTTGCAAAAACAAACTCAAGAAAAAATCTTTGGTGTTTCCTCATCAACAATTCTTCAAAAATGTAGATTGTGTGTCCTGATTGTTCTCAGCCTCAGACGCTTTGGTATCTGCTGTGTGTTTGTGTGTGTGTGTGTGTTGAGATTGTGTATTGATACTGTGTGTTGAGATTGCTCCAATGTCTTCACAAAGCGTGTTTTCCACACTGTTGTTCAGAGCGGAGGAGGTTCTGGATACATTCGTCATTTTAACAGTCATTCAGACTTTGTTAAAACCTTTCCCATCGCAGCTCATAAAACCTTTCAAAAATATATGGGAATAGGGAATACACCTGGAAAGAGCTCGGCACTAGACATAATCAATGTTAACTTGTTAGAAAGTGGCTACATAATTAGCATCCACTGACTAGCCATTAGGGCCTTAGCACTAATGAAAGTGGTGCCAAAGAGGAGCAATCCTGAGTTACTTATGTAATTATACTCCTGACGTCTGTCGGCTGGATGCTGAGCTCTCAGACACAGGAAATAGGGCTGAAACAGGAGTGGGTGCATTTACTGCGATCAATAAAATCATGCACAGGGAGGGATAATCTTCCTCGGTTTACTGTATATTGTAATGCCTGCGCCTTCAGAATATCCGGATGGAGTCCAAGCAAATTTGTGTGTGTGTGTGTGTCCATGTCCTTCCTGGAACCAATAAACAAACAAAAACTGATTGATGAGTTAGGGGTGTTTTCTGTTTGATATTAAGCATATCATTTATTTGTATTTTAGTATTCAATATGCTTTGGGGATTCAGAGTGGCGACTGAAATGTATATGTCTGCATTCTTACAGACATTGCTCCTTCAGCAAATGCAAATTGTATGCAACTACAAGTATGTAAACCTCACGCAAGTAATCAAGTCTTTGTCAGTCACCCGACATGGTACAACAAACAACAAACCAAAGAAACAGCCAACCGCTGTTTTGAACAAACTACATTGTGGAATAGTCGTCCTCGCCATGGACAACAATTTTACCTTGTGAAATTATAACCAAGGATGTAAACTATTTCTCAATTATTGGTCCTCTAATTAAATCTTATTTCAATCTGCCTTTTACTGATATTTTCCTGACTGTACACTATATATTCAAAGTGCATATTTACAGGCGTGTGGTATTAACAACTCCAGCCCAGGGACTACAGATGAATTAGCTTATAGTTATCTCTGGTGCATTATATGTATTGTGCACTGTCCCTGTGAAATAAACATATACATAAATAAAAGGACCGCTAATGCAGCAGTATAATTAATTTAAAGTGTATAAATGAACCATTCATAAATGGGAGAGTTTAAACGCAAGGATTAGCCTGTTGGTTAGCATTGAAGGTTGTAATCCTAGACCCTGGGGTTGTCTGTCTCTTTAAGCGTAGCAGGAGCCCAGGGAAGAGGCGGGAGCCAGGAGCCAGCAGGATGAGAGATCCTCTTTCTTCCTGGTCTCCTAGGAGAGACGGGGGACAAGGTGTTGATGATGCGGCTGGCCTGGCCAGCAGGGCCCAGGAGGAGGGATGGTGGTGGAGTGGGTGGGTTCAATAGTCAGACAATGCCCTCCCACCCTCCTCCACCTGTCATTATGACTCTCCCTAGAGAGACACACTCTCCATCTGCTGCCTCTCTGCAGCTGGGGTCTCTCTCTCTCTCTCTGTCTCTCTGTCTGTCTGTCTGTCTGTCTGTCTGTCTGTCTGTCT